>BEXV01000289.1:129456-177274 GCA_003118195.1 Hemicentrotus pulcherrimus | reverse complement strand
CTCTCTCTCTAATATTTCTAGTAATGATTTGTATTAATACCTCTTATGTTTCATTCTTTTTGTCCAGGACATATCTGTGAGGAAGTTTCAACAGATTCACCATGTAGATGAGACACTTATCAACAGACTGGGCTTGGAACATGAGTTAGAGGTAGGGGCTCTTTGACTTCTAGATATGTGTGTGGGTATTGGATGTTTACAGATGGTATCAATCAGATATGATTATTTACGTCTGGGGACTTACCTTTAAATGTCACCATCCAAAAGACGCGACTCAGTTTCGAACCTGCGTCCTCGGCAGAATCAGTTTGTAACTTCCACTGTTAGCTGGTTTACAGGCGCACGCCACGACGCCTAGTTTATCTCACTTGCCCTAGGCTTAATACAGGAACCACCGGTTAACAGTTAAGGCAAAAAGAAGGCTTTGATAGGCTTTTAAGGTAATATGTTGCATTGTAAGGGAAAAGGCAAATGAATTCTAAACAGTACCGGTACTAATCCAGTTGAAGTGAGAAAGCATTTCAACTCTGTATGTAATCAATCTTTGATAAGGATAAATAAAGAAGCTGTAAAACCCTCTACAGAACATTTTTAGAAAACATATCTCGTCAATTGATGCTCTTGCAAGGGTGCACTTTTGTGACAGTACCGATATACATGTGTAAAGTGAGTAATCTAACTTGACTTTATTGTAATTCATGAACAAATAGTTTTATTATATGCTATATTTTTTGTGTAAAAGCAGGATAGCCCCTTGATTCTTTATTTAAAAAAAAAAGATTTTTGTTTTCATATTTTGTGTTTCAATTGTTTCAGGGTCATAACGGGTGTGTGAACTGTTTGGAGTGGAATGAATCAGGATCGTAAGTGAACCAGAACTGTCGGAACATATTACTTAACATGTTTATAAATGCTACAATGTTCACTGTACAGTCAACCATGAATAAGTAAAACAATATGTACTACAACTTCAATTCGATTTAATTTGTCTAAATTACAAAAAATGGAAATGTTACATGGGATTTTTTTACAAGCAATGAAATACATATCTCTATATAAACAACAAAAACAATAATAATCAGATTACATAAGTGATAATCATACATAGAAGTTGACAAAGACGTGAAAGTAAAATTACACAGCATGAGCACTAAGAAAGAGTAAAAGGAGACAGAGGATGATAGAGGGAGAAGACAGTAGATCGAGGAGGGTAGATAAGAACTTGCGCTCTTCTCAAATTTGGCAAAAGTAACATTATTATCAATTCATAAAGCAGAAGTCTGAGTATGTTGCCTTTGTATATCATTGTTTTTCTTTCTTTTGAAGTGGGAATGAAACATTTCCGAGATGGAATGAAACATTTCCGAGATGGAATGAAATTGCTATAATGAAAATTACATGTAAATTCATACCCAGAAGAGTTAAATCTGACAACTTGTCTTTTCATTGCTACTGCTTCTCTTTGTTTATTTCCTGTTTATTTCAATTTCCATGACATCTGTTGACAATGATTACATTGAATACATTGAGCTGCTTGTGATATAATTAGTTCCTTTGAACTTCATGAACTTTTAGCATTTTTTCTTTTAAATTTCAGATTGTTAGGCAGTGGTTCGGACGATCTAACAGCCGTGATTTGGGACCCTCACAGGAGGAAAAAATTGACAACTATCCGGACTGGCCACCTTGGAAATATCTTCTCTCTTAAAGTAAGGAACACGCTCGTGTAATCTCATACCAAAGACATTTTTGGAGTAATCTTTAAAAAAAAAAATTTTTTTTTTTATTTTTTTTTTTTTTTTCTCTTTTTCTCTCTTTATATATATTTGTGTGCGTGTGTGTATTTGATAATGTGGATAACATACTTCTTGGGACTGACCGTCAACGTCACCATCCAAAAGACGTGACTCAGTCTCAAACCAGAGTCTGCCTGAGTGAGTTTGTAGGTAGAGTTGAGGGCATCATGTTTATCAGGCTTCAGTGGGGGATGTTAATTGTTTGCATATCCATGTTCAGGCTATCTTTGTGTTTTTTATTCTTCATGTTTTGCCATATTTAGCAATTTAGGGTTGTCTTAACACAAGAATTTTATCTTTTAAGCTGTCTAATAAGCAAAATGGATGGTTAGTCTCTTTGGATATGCAGTTTCCTGGAAACAGAATAATTACCTTTCATCAAGGAAGTGTCTTTCCACTTAGAGGAGGCGCGATAGCTCATTTGGTAGAGCAGTGGTCTCGTAATCCGATGACCCAGGTTCGAAACCAAGGCGATGCGCTAGTGTCCTTTGGTAAGGCATTAATCCTCATTACCAGGTCCTTTGGAGAGGACCTAAAGTCGTCGGGCCTCTGGTTACTTACTAACAATCATTTATGCTTTCTTAGCAGTCGGGTAAAATAACCACAACTACACGTTTATTCCTCTACAGTTCTTGCCAAATTCCCAAGACGAGACCATAGCCACCGGGGCTGCCGACTGCAAAGTTCGAGTTCACAACGTGCCTAGGGGCGAGACTACACATGCCTTCAGCTGCCATGCTGGTCGTGTCAAGAGACTAGCGGTAGTGCCCAACCTCCCGTACATGTTCTGGAGTGCGGGGGAAGATGGGACAATAAGGTACATGTTACTCTATTCATCAGGGGAGTGTTTCCCGAAGACTAAGATCGACTTTAAGTTGGACTTAACTATGGCTGGCCGTTCATGCCACGGACGACTGTTTGCTCTCTCACCTTTATGATGCTTAGATCATATTTTTTCCTTTCATAATGACTTATCACAAAATAAAAATTCTGTAGGTTTGTGACCATGATTTGTATGTCCCTAGAGAGACCAATGCCAGTAAATGGTGAGAGAAAACAGTAGTATGAATGGTCTGCCATATTTAAGTCAAACTTAAAGTCGATCTTAAAGTCGATCTTAGTCTTTATGAAACACTCCTCAGGTATAATTATGATTCTAAGTTAGTAGAATCGAGTATAATGTAGTAGAATCAAATCTCAACATGCCTTTGGCTGCCTTGCTGGTCATATTGAAAAGACTAGTAGTACCTACCCCCTTATATGTTCTGTAGTGCAGGAGAAGATGGAGGTTTTTAAAAATTATTTTTAAATTAATTTAATGCTGATATAATGCTAAAATATTTGATGTACATCGAGTAATTTACAACAAATGCCTCAGACTTGCTCTACTGCATAATATGATTTTATTTTCTCTTCTTGTTGCTACATGTTTTGCAGGCAGTTTGACCTGAGGTCGCCCCACCTGTGTAGTGATAGCTGTAACAATGTCCTTATCAATCTGAACTATTACACCGGCAAGCATGGAGAATGCAAGTGCCTCGCGATCAACCCTCACAGACCTGAGCAACTGGCAGGTAAGACTGATTCAATCTATTCAATGCTATAACCAGCAGGCTAGCTTAAAGGTAATAAAATAATTTGGGAAATTTTGAAAATTGTCTAGATAGAGATTCTTTACAATTTTAATATATTTGATTGCCCCTGTGAAGGTATTATAAGCACTAGAGAATTTAGCTCCTAAAAAAACTTCTGCTTTCGAGAAAAATTGAATATCAGAAATTTACTGGTGATAATTTACCGGTGATAAATTTCAAATAGCGCGTATGGCCATACAATGGTAGCTGTGACGGGAATAACCAATTGGTCGATTTTACTCATGAAACATTGTTTTATAGCTAAATTAATATCTTGACCTTGAGAGGGAGCAATACAACATAAAGAGTGTATTATTTACAATTTTATCACTTTAGACTCCATTTCAACCGCGACAACAATCACTGAATATTGTAAGATTGCATGCTTCAAATATGTTCATTTGAACCAAATTCATGGCCCCATACCAAAACTTTCATAATCCATTCCATTTATTGCCGTTATTTCAACACTCTGGTGTTGAACAGTTCAATTTATTGTGGTCATTTTTCTGTTTAGTTTTGTCTCAGATGACAACATGAAAAAGTTTTAGCAGTCTGAAATCTGCCAGGGGCTTATCCAAAGTGTTCTGTGGCCAGCTGCTTTCAAATTCTACTTCTTTAGTTCCCTCTCACTCGATGTAGACAATGAAAGTAGTCTTTATAGACAGGAGGGGGGGGGGTAGGGTAGGGGGCCTATGGTAACATGTTTCCTTTGTACTGTTTACAGTGGGAAACTCTCAAAGATACAAATGATTGTGATCCTTATTGACAAATTGTCTTTCTTATTATCAGGCTTATCGCTATTAAAGGGATTGGGTATCTTTGCCTCAGATTCTAAACAAAATCCTGGATTTAGCTCATGCTGCAAACATAATTATAAACCTTCAGGTCATACAGGATATCCCATGACTTTAACAAGCCGATCGCCTGTCTGATTATCAAGATATTTATGATTGGAATTAGAAATGTCAAAATCTGTTTTCCCAACAGTTTTTTATAAGTCTACAGTCTATTGGGGAAAATGAGCATGATAAAACTGGTCACTCAAAGATCTTATACTTTTTTGAGGCACTTCATGATCATTTTGAAGCACAATTTTTTAGAGCTTCAATATTACACCATATCACAGACACTAATAACATGTAGGGCCATGCATCTAAGATTTGTAAAACTGGAAACATTGTTAAACGATGCCTTTAAAAGCAGATTTGACTGTATAATATTTCCCCCTGGTTTATCTCTGTTCTCTTCTAGTCGGTGCTAGCGATCCATTCATCAGGCTCTATGACATTCGCATGTTGAACCCTCATGCTGTTCATTTCTCAAGAGATGAGGTTCTGAGGTCGGCCTGGAGGACCCCCGCCCCGGAACCCGACGACCATGGTGAAGTGCCAAGGGGATGTGTGCAATATTTCATAGCAGGTAAGAAGGTTATGGGTTCTATACTCCAGTGGAGTAGAACTCATGCAGAATGTGAGGGGAGGAAGATCTGCGGATAACAGTTATTTGGTTAACTTTTTCCTAACCCGGGCAGCTCGACCGGATGCACCTGCTATTGCAATATTTATATATGCTTTCTCTTGATTTTTTAAAACCTCAATTCATGTTTGTTATATTGTTGTATTATGTGACTTGATTTGCCAAATAAAATAATAATAATAGAAAGCAAATGGAATTGTTGATATATTTCTAGGCCTGAAAATGTACCACTCAGCACAGAAAAATACCCTGTGTACACATACATGTAGTGCAAATGGAACACGCCACAACATACAGATGTACATATAGGCTTTTGATGCATGTAGTTATTTGCTCATATATGTATGCTGTTTAAAAATCCAAATTTTACAAAGTAATGTAGACTAAAAAATAAATAAAAATACAGTGAATATTAAAGCTATAGATTTACTTTATTGCATCTATATACAATGCATGTACATGTGTCATGTGCACTAGCTAGTGACTTATGTTTGCTTTCCAAAATGGTGAAAACATGATTCATTGTACCAATCGCATGTATTTTAGCTACCACCTTTTATGTTTTGCAGGTCATTTACCTGTCAAGGAAGAAGATAGAGGGAGTAGATATCGGTCACTGGTAGCAACGTATGTGACCTTCGGCCCTACAGGTCATGAACTTTTAGCAAACCTGGGAGGAGAACAAGTTTACCTGTTTGATGTAAATAATAGGCAGAAGCCCAGACTCTACAATGTTGGCGACTACCAGTCCCCAAGCTCCAATGGGTATTGTACAAATGGTGTTTGTAAAGGTATGTTATTTTAGTTCTCATTTAAAACTATATTTTATTTATAATGCATTTTGATTAGAAAATGTCGTTCAAGTAATTTGTTGCCTTGTTTTATGGTTATGTTTTTTTTCATGCACCTTCATATGTCGATTTTTAGGAGGCCCCACATCTGTTTGCAACTACCCTCGTGAGAGTTTCCAAATTAATCCTTAAACACCTGCCATTGATGTAGTTTGCTAGGGCTTTATTGACTTAGTGGGGTGGTGGTATTTGTCCAAAGGTTCATTTACCCAGGGGTATGCTGTACTAGGTGAGTATCGGTCCAGGATATACCGGTAGTTGTCCTAGAATCCAGGGTCATGAAATTTCAGAAGAGTTTTGTTGTCAAGTCGTCACAGAAGTTTCCATGACATTCAAGAGTATTGTGATTATTTCCATGAACATGTGCCAGATAGTTTAATGTTTCTCAGATGATGCAAGTTCCATGACAGGGATTTGATGACTATCGATAAACTGGTATCGTTCAGTATTTTTTTTGTCTTCATGTCAATTTTTAAATTGAACAGAAGTCCAGCAGCACATAGGTGAAGCTTTATCGTCGAACGGATCATCGGTAGATCCAGCTAACGGAATGAACGGTCTCTTCCAGCCAACCAATGGAATGAAGAAAGAGGATTCAGCCACAAAGGCGGGCTACTCCCATCACAGCGAGAGGCATCAATCTAGGTCACATGCCTCTTCAACTAGGAGAAAAGGGTGAGGGATAGTGAAGGGAAATAAGATGATGAAATTGATGGAGATAAGGAGATGATGATGATGATGAGGATGTTTGTGTAAAGGATGATGATGGTGATGATGGTGGTAATGGTGATATAATGATGATGAGGATGTTGGTGTCAAGGATGATGATGATGATGATGATGATGATGATGATGATGATGATGATGATGATAATGATGATGATAATGATACTGATACTGATGAGGATGTTGATGTCAAGAATGATGACGATGGTGGTGATGGTCATCAGACAATTTTGATGATGGTGGTGGTAATGGTGAATTATGATGATGATGATGTTGACGGTGATGATGATGATGCTGATGATGATGATGATGATGATGATGATGATGATAATGATGATGATGATGATGATGATGATGATGATGATGATGATGATGATGATGATGATGAATGATGATGATGATGATGATGATGATGAATGATGATGATGATGATGATGATGAATGATGATGATAGTGATGATGATGATCAGGGTAATGATGATGGTAACAATGATGCTGAGGAGGATGTTGTGTCAAGGAAAATGAGGATATTGCTGATGATCATAGTGAAAGTGGGTTGATGATTGTGATGATAATGTTGATGATCATAGTGATAGTGGGCTAATGATTGTGACGATAATGTTGATGATGATAATCATGAGGATTTTGGCGATGATGGTGGTTGTGTTGTTGACGGAGTATGTCATATTGCAAAAAACATGGATATGAGGAGGAAGAAGATGATTATAATTTATGATGCTAGCTAGCGTGTACGGTACTTATGCCATGGTTCCCCCTAAGGCTTTGTCTGTGCCAATTTTAGTGAATGCATGTTACATACTGCATAACCCTCCAAAGTATTGTACCGGTAGTCTTTCCTCCTCTTTCCTCTTTCAGCTCAACCAAAGAACTCCCTCCTAAGATCGAAGCATGGAAGCATGAAGCAAACAAGTTCTACTGTGACAAGAAGGATTATACCTCGGCTATCCGTGTCTACAATCAGGCCATCAGCATGTGTTCTGACCACGCTATACTCTTTGGTAACAGAGCAGCAGCTTACATGAAAAGAGGATGGTGAGGCAAAATAGATTCATTTTTGTTTGTTTGCTTGTTTTCTTGAGGTGCCTTAACCCGTTGACTACTGAATTCTTGCATTCCCATTGGCTTTACACAGGGACCACCCGGTTCCCGTAGGCAATGGGTTAAGATTTGTATAATGTCATATCTGAATCACTCTATAGTAAGTAAGTATGCATCTAGTGCTCTGTAGCAAATGGACCAAGATTACAAAAATATGGTAAATGTTTTATGTAAAGTTTCATTAGTCTGATGAATATGAAACAAATTCTTTGCCACCCACCTTCTTATGAAGGTATGGGGATATTTTTGCATCTCTCTCCGCAAGTGCCATTGTGCCTTGAGCGTAGAAGCCAAAGTTGGCAAGGCCCACTCTCCTGCAGGCTGCTGCCTGCTTTGACTCATTTATATCTATAGATCTCCACCAAATTAATATTTAATTAATAATTCAGCTATCTTTTTAACATGCAGAGCTAGATGGGGGACATCTACGCAGCTCTCAGTTATTGAGGGTAGTCATGCTATCAAGCTTTGCTTACTTTGTCAACCCTCCTGTGTGACGTTTTCGATTAGTTACAGCCAGCCTTAATTTATTCTACATATATTCTTTTGTCATGTGTAAATTTGCAATCTTTGTTTGTTATTTATTTGTAAAAATGCAAAAGAAAAAGAAAATCAAACAGAAATATTACCAACCATCATCACATGCAGGGATGGAGACATTTACACAGCTCTCCGTGACTGCCACAGTGCCTTGCGCCTAGACCCCAAGCACCGCAAGGCTTATTTCCATTTAGCTCTCTGCCTCCTTCAACTCTTACATGTATATGTACACGTCTACACCAAATGGGTATTTAACAAATAATTTACCAACCATCCTTACATACAGGGATGGAGACATTTATGCAGCTCTCCGTGACTGCCATAGTGCCTTGAGGCTAGACCCCAAGCATCGCAAGGCCCACTTCCGTCTAGCCCGCTGCCTGCTTCAGTTAACCTGGTCCAGCGAGGCCCATCAGTGCCTGCAGTCGTTCAAGACCAAGTTCCCGGAGTACGCCAAGTATTCCGAGTGCCAGGCCCTGGAGAGGGACATCACGTCTGCCGTCTTCTCAAGTTCAGACAAACGGACTAATGGTAAGACAAGACAGGACTGTTCATCACATCCTTGGCCATTTTGCTGTTGACTTTTAAACATGCAGCTCTGGGAGTGTTCAATTTGTGAGCTGCCCTCTGCACCATGGTAGTCATGCACATCCAGTATAAATTGCACCTTAATACAGCCTTATTTATGTAGAATAACAGCTCTAAATTTGACTACCAGTAATTGTTTGAACAGACATATTTTCTCTTATCTAATAAAAGTACATACTGTATCAACCATACAGTTAAAAAATCCCTGTAAAATAGACTAAACCACCCTCAATACTGTAAATGCAATTAAATGTGGACCCATTTGATATACATACATTTAGTTTAGCATTTGGAAGGCATTGAACAGGGCATTTGAATATTTTCCACCAAGTTTTTCACTTTGATTATGCTTTCCTCGTACTCCTCCATTCAAATTCTCATGTTGTAGAAGCCCCCAGTGACCAGGAGTGGCCAGACTCTCCGCCGGGCGGTTCAAAGTCATCCAGTAGTGAGGCAGTAGGGCCGAAGGAGAATGAACTTAGAAACGATGCTTACGACTACACAGAGCGATACTGTGGGCACTGCAATACAACCACCGATATCAAGGAAGCCAACTTCTTTGGAAGGTACGCACCTTTAGTCTCTTTGGGTGGTATTCTCGAAAGCAGACAAACTTTAGTCCACGTTTTAATCCACTGACTAAGTATGGAATGCCAAGTGTACATATAAATATGTTTTTGAATAATTTAATGTCACTAAATTAAAATAAAATGAAGTAACATAATTAATAAACAAAAAGAAAACTATGATATAATTATGTTATCATGGTAATTTAGGGAAATATCAAATTATTAAAAAATATATTCATATGGACATTTGGCATTCCATACTTAGTCGGTGGATCAAACCATGGACTGAAGTTAGTCCGCTTTTTAGAATACCAACCATTATCTTTTTCTGTCTTCTCCCTATACCCTCATTAACAGCTGTGAACTTCCTGTTCATTCTCACTTTTTCAACACGTTCTCTTCTCTTTTGAATTTACATGTAGGAGATCATTCATTTAGTTTATGTCTAAATATAAAACATAATAATTTGTTCAGTATCCATTTTCAGTATTCTATTTGAAGTTGAATAAAATTCTCTCTTGTGATGGTAATAATTTAGATGGTAAATGAAATGATCAGTAGCCAAGATAAAGACCCAATCATATCCCTATCCAGTAATGGCCAATACATCATGGCCGGCTCCGACGACGGCTCGTTCTTCATCTGGGATCGGAAGACCACCAACATTGCTCGCGTTCTGAGAGGGGACGATTCCATTGTCAACTGCCTTCAACCCCATCCATCCTCCTGTCTCCTAGCAACCAGTGGCATTGACCCTGTCGTCAGGTTATGGAGCCCTCGACCTCAGGTGAGTCTGCAAACTGCTTGTTCTGATATATTAACTGGAGGCATTATGTGGGGAGGCGCTACTTGTAGAGCACTGTAAACATCAATAAAGTTGTGCACAAACCAAATTCATGCCGTCATGATGATGATGCTGAAGATGATGATAACATTGATGATCATTATGATGTTTAATGATAATGTACATTGTTACAGGCTTGATACATACATGGTTGTAAAGCCAAAGCCTTAGGCCATGATCATGAAAGAATTTGTGGTGATATGCTCAGCATTGTGAGTATCTCCTAATTAGTGCCTGGCTAAATGCTCCCCAGGGAGTGGAGAAGGTGAAAACGGGATATAATGTACTAGTACGCACTAGTCATTAGGGACTTTTAGATTTGCACGACGTGGACTGCCACATGTGGCATCCTTTTAAGGCAATGTGACATCCTTTTAAAAGGATGTCACACGTGGCAGTCCACGTTCTTGTTGTGCAAATCTAAAAGTCCCTATTATTGTTCTCTATGCTTCTACCATCTCCAGGACGGCAGCAGCAACGACCGTTGCATCACGGAGCCCGACACGGCAGCAACAGCCAACCAGAGACGGATGAAAGCCGACCCCCTGGAGGTGATGCTGATGAACATGGGTTACCGCATCACAGGAATCTCCACTGACGGCTCGGACGATGAACCTGATGCCCCCATGCCATGTAGACCTAGCTAGTAGTCCAGGGAACACGGTGTCTAAATGTTCTTGTTGTGATGTCCAAATTTGTTGGAAGCCGTCGCTCATTTAAAGTGCACAACACCCGACAGTATTTCATGCACACCAAACGGGACATGATTTCAAACTGTTCAACCTGTAGTGATATCCGACAAATGCTTGGATGAATGCCCTTTGACATTACATGGTGTACATATATTTCACACACGTGCGATGCTTATGTGCCATGTAGTTCTAGTGAGTATTCCAAGGGACACGGTTTCCAGCTGTTCAACATGTAGCGATTTCCTAAAATACTTAAAGACACTTCTTGCGTGAAGTGCACAACAACCCTGACAGTATTCTATGCACACCAGATACCCCTCTGCCATGTAGGCCTGAGTTAGTAGTCCAGAGGACATGGTCTTCGGGGGTTTCTGTTGTGATCAAGGCCAAGTAATATTCTAGGGGACACAGTTCCAGACTGTTCATCCTGCAGCAATGCCCCCAAAAGTTTTAAGACACTCACCTTAAAATGCACCATGCTAGAGTACATGTACATGTACACTGTAGCTAGTATTTTCAGGGGATGGTGTCCCTGTATTCCGTTAGTGATTTACAAAAATTCTTGAAGACACTCCTTGTCTACAGTGCACAATGCCCCTGAAAGTATTCTTTGGACACCTGATTTGAGGACTGGAGATTGATTTGGAGCAATCGTAACTCTTTATAAGACAGGGCCTTGGGCAGCGTTTCATGATACCGTCATAAGTACAATTTCACTTACATCCCATTGAAAGGTGTGTTAAACTTATTACACACATTTCATTGGGATGTTGGTGAACTTGTACCCATGACAGTTTCATGAAATGCTGCCCCGGGTCCTGTCCTATAAACAATTGCGATTAATAGCAACTTATTTGTGGTTGATATCAATTGCAATTATGTACATAAGATATAGGAAACTGCAGGTTTGCGTTCGATTGGACTTGCGATTGATTCGGATGAATTCCAACTCTTTATAAGGCGGGGGCCCTGATGTCCATATGGCGGTTCTAGGACATCTACCCCCTGGACATCCAAACCCTGGATAACCACCCCCAGTCAACTACACCCTAGGACAACCCCTTGGATGTCCAGGGGGTACATGTTGGTGTCCGGATACGCCATATGGCATGTACATGTGTAGGTCAAGCTAGTAGTCTCAAGGACAAGGGCCTGAATTCACAAAGGAGGTCTGCGACAAACCTTGGTTTTTCCCTCGTCAATATGACACGTTTTTTACAAACCTGGTTTATAAAATCGTGTCGAAACGCGTCATTTGTCGCACAAAAACCAAGGTTTGTCAACAAACCTCCTTTGTGAATTTGGGCCAAGGTGTCCATGGTGTTCCTGTTGTGATGTTCCTATAGGCTTGAAGACACTCCAATGGCCAGTGGGACCTAGGCTTAGCGAGTGTTCTAGAGGACGTGGTTTTAAACTGATCAACCTGTAGGGATGTCAACAAAACTGCTTGAAGACATTCATTGTGATTTAATTTGATTTGCATAACACCAGTGAAAATATTGATATTTTAACCCATTGATGAAGTTGCCTGTGAATACATTACAATGGCTCTGCGAGATGGTCATGTTTGAAAATGTATTGCGAAGTCAAGTTTAACTCGTGTTTCAGAGTGCATTGATGATTATTTCATTTATAATGCAAAACCATTATGTTTTAATAATGTCTATATTTAGAGCTGAAATATGAAGTATTTCTCTTATTTTTGTTTACATAAGTATATTTTAGATTATGTAGTCTATATATGGACAAGAGTTTTATTATGTTATTCAATGTTTGAATATCTTTTTTCACCAGTATCTCATAAAATAGATTTGCAAAGTATTATTTATTTAACGTGAGACAATTATTGCTTGATCAGAGGTATGAGCCCTGTGTGCTTATTTGCATGGTACTGTAATTGAAAAACTTGTTGACACAACTACCCTCGAATGGCCAGCCTTGGACAACTTCTACACCTCTCAAAGACCACGGTCAGCTATCCCCCTTGGTCACTACCTCCTTAACATGATATTCCTCTTTGAAAACAATTACTTTCAAGGATACATTCCCCATCGAGGGGAAGGGGGAAGGGAGGGGCACTTGGGGCACCCAAGTTAAAATGAATAAAGAGAGGTAAAAGGAATAATCATGGACTGATGACATTATTTAAATAAATAATAATTTTATTTTGTTTTGTTTTTTGTAAGAAAAGTTAATAGCCTTGACGGCACACCTGATGACAGAAGAGCCTTGTGTGCAGACCTAGGGAGGGACATGTATGCGTCTGGGGAATAACATATATGTACCTCAGTTGGACAGTTGTCCAAGGGGGTTGTCAGGGGTGAAAGGAAGTTCATGTAGCTATATGGGAATTATTCATATGGACGACTTACCCCATACTTTATTCATCAACATGTACATGTATTTCAAAGAGCGATTATCCCTTATTGATATCCTTGCCATATTATATTTACAGTTGTGAGAAATTGATATGTCCTCATTTATGTTTCTTGAGAATTATAATAATAATAATAATAACAACATCAACAACAACAACAACAACAACTTAACAACATCAACAACAACAACAACAACAACAACAACTTAACAACATCAACAACAACAACAACAACAACAACTTAACAACAACAACAACAACAACAACAACAACAACAACAACAATAATAATAATAATAATAATAGTCCACTCCAAATTTTATTAAACCGAAACGGAAATTCTTTTTGCCCAATTGATCGTGAGCCCGGCAGCCACTGTGCAGCGCCAGATGTGACATATGAAAGCTTACATCAAACAGTATTCAAACAAAGGCATTAATTCAGCCAGTCCACCTTACATTCTTGAGTTGCGCAAAATGCAATAAAACATTAAATTTCCAAAGGTATGAATAATTTATGGTAATGTTTACTGTACGTGACATGAATTCATGGAAAGTTAAACATATTTTGTACTTGTATAATTGACAAAACACTGACATCCCCCTCTACAGAAAAACTAATTTTACTCAACGAAAATTGTGTGAAAAGTTTGACGGTGAAACAAAAATGTATTTCATGTAGCCTCGGCTATGTCGTGAAAAGGAAAAGCAAATTATAGTTTTTTATAGCTTGCATCATGGCATTCATTTTTAAAAAGGTACAATGAATAAAGGCTTGTTCAAATAGGACCCGGCAAAACCGCTAAAGTTTGTTTTAAAATGATGACATAATTTGAATATGCTGCAGGTTTCTCTATCTTATAACTCTTGGCTCCACGAATACACGCAAGTCCTTTGTTGCACAGTTATTATTTCTTTACACGTTTAAAAAAAACGTGACAAATTTTTTGGGGGGCGTTTACCAAGTCATATCTGGAGAAGCCTTTTGGAAGCAAAATTCATTGTATGCTAGGTTTTTGCTTCAGTCACATGCAAAAATGATATTTTGATTTGTCCATATCATTGCTATTACTTTTTAAAAATTACTTTTCTTGACCATGATTTTGATCTTTATTGCATGAAGTTCCCATGTAAATACAAAAGACATTTTATATAGAGTTTTGTAAATACACCCACGAATGTACAATACATAATTATGTTCTTATGAGCAAGGTGATACTAAATTTGTTTGTTTTGTCACCGACTTTTGATTACATATATATGATGAGAGGGGTGAATAAATATTGATAAAAGATTATTGGGGAAATGCATTCCCCAGCACACAGAAAAGTGTTAGATCTGTTTTTGATTTAATTGTTTTCGTATTTGTCTAGAGCGTATGATATTGTGACTCGACTGTTTAGAGCTAGAAGGCTTTAATATATTCTGTGTGTAATAATGAGTTAATGCCCTTCTAGCTCCAGCGGGCCGAGCAACTGCTCACTTGATGATGGTGCTTCATATCCTGTGAGACTAGCTTGGGCCCTATTACAAAGGATTATGAACAATTTAAGTCTTATTCATGACATGTAAAGGAGGACGGATTGAGAATGAGAGAGTTTGTGCTTGTGTGTGTGTGTGTGAGAGAGAGAGTGTGTGTGTATGTGCATGTGAGTGAAAAAGAGATAGAGCAAGATATATATATATATAGAGAGAGAGAGAGAGAGAGAGAGAGAGAAATGATAAAAAAGGAAAGAGAAATAATGAGATATGGAGAGTGAGAGCCAGAGATATATGGAGTGTGCAATGTCACCCTTTTTCATATCGTCATACTATAATAAATTATTTCTCGAGCAACCTCATAATTAAATTTCCCTCATGGTTGGAGAGAGGGAGAAAGGAAATTAAAGGTGAGGAGAGAGAGAGAGAGAGAAGGGGGTACATGTTGGTAAAGTCATTCTCATATTCAACTTGAAATGACCATATTTCCTTCGTCCCTTTCATCCTCCTGCACACAGAGACAGGAAAAAATATTACAACACAAACATTCAAGTCCTCTTTCTTTCTATATTTAATTAATCTCCATGTTTACAACCATAGATTTGCAAGGATTTAAGTCTCTATACCCTTTAAAAGATCTCTTCTATTTCTAACAATTACCAATAATCGATTGCCAGGCAGTCACCCAAATTTAACAGTAATTTTTACCATGATGTTCTCTTACACTATTCATATTTAACTAAATACTCTTTTCCCCACTGTTGACAGTCAACACATTTGTACTTACTGTTTCATCAAATTGAATAACTGTAGCACTTTAATGCACATATACAGTGTAAATATTCTTCAGTTATATTTACATGTTCATGTAGACTAAAAGTGTTTGAGGCAACAAAGAATCCAATTGCATTGCATGTGCACACGTGTCTACACTAATAATACAACTACAATCTTCTTGTATCAATAAGCCAGATGTTAGATTTGTAAAATGATTGAGAATCAAGATAATACCAAGAAAAAAAAGGCAGATTATGCAAATCTTGTGATATATTCTACTTAAGTATTTTAAACCATATTATTTCAGAGTGACTAAGATTGATATCAAATACCTATTTAAAAGATTGTTGAAATCTTACCTTCTTTACGTGCCCCAGCTTGCATGGCCCCATGCCATGAAAGAATAACAATTGTAAATGATAAACTATGATAGGTATGTAAATTAAGAGAAAATTTGACTTAATTTGAATCTCATGACTAATAATCTATATTTCATGCATGGATGAACTTTCCTTGCTCATGCTTCAACATAAAGAATACAAGAATCTATAACATTCAATAGGAGATACAATCAATAATAAGATGAGCTTTATCAAAGAAAAGGTTGAGTTCTGCATGGGAAAGTTAAAAATAAATTGAATTGTGATCTTTTTATGTTAGCGTGGAAGAGTACCATAGGAAAAGTGTGGCTTTTCAAATGCCTTCATATTCAATATATGACAAGTATACAGCTAAAGGTTGCAGACCACACTTTCATACCACATGTTTGAGCAGTCCCATGTGTACATTTCTGTGTACAGTTCATTTGAATCTTAGCAAGACTGGGCCTATTTCTTATTTTTTTGATGATTCCAAAAACTCACAGTATACACCAATACTTATCTGCTACATGATCAACCTTTGCCAATCACTTTCACACAGTTTTTTTTAATAAATGCAATTGCATGACCAGAACTCAATCTTATCTTTAGATCACCTAAAATTATTGATAATAGATGACTAAATATATAACTACATAAATAATTAAATACCTAAATAAATACACAAAATTGAAATAATTTTATCGCAAAAAAATATCATTAATCCATATCATAATTTGAATAAATTTATACGTGAAATAAAAGAATACATGCCTCGTGATGTAATGTATATCATTACACTTAAATACCTGAATAAACATTGCACATGATTAATGTTAAAGGTGCTTAAGAAAATCAATTGCACATAACATAAATTATATAATTATCATAATCGTGATGATCAAATGCGATTATCTCAGTGGAATGATCAATATTAAAGCAGGAGAGCATTTTTGGCAATGAGAATTGAATCCTGGAATACATATATGTAGTAAGTAGTATGAATTGTTTATGTGTGAATGAACTCTTGTCATAAATACTGTATACAAATATTTATCTTCAGTTACAGAAATGTAAAAGAATGTTGGAAGAAATATATCATTTTTTAAAATAGGAATTGGAGGGAAGTTTCTTGTGGCCTGAACCCAAATCAAAATTGAATCTTATATTTTTTTTCATTGTAAGGATATCAAGAAACTGATTTGACAGCCATATTGAATCCTGATTTACCTAAATAAAATCAATATTATTAGTATTCTGCCTTATATCCTATAGTTTGAACAAAGTTACATGTTTCTACTTAAATTTATTAACTTAATTTTATGTTTATTTAGCCTCAAAGATTGAATACATGTAGTTTATGGTATTTTTATTTATATTAATAACGTAAGAACATTTCAAAATGATGTAATCAAGGTTATCCAAAATGTCAATGAAAGTATTAGCTGTCAATACAAGCACATGCCGATATGCAAATAAATGTATCCAAACCGTTAATTTGGGTATAAGATGAAAGAAATCTAGATGATTCCCCGCCAATAATTTCTGTCGAAACCATGAATAGAAAGATATGTATAATGTTAGGTGTTATAGTCACAATAGTCTATACTCAGAATTATAAGAAGTATTTCCACCATAGTAGGATGACCAACCTTTATCATTTTAAATGGAAGTTCACAGGGAAGGCTTATTCCGTAAATCTACACCCCCCAAAAAAATTCAAGAGTTTCTCTAAATTTTTAGGATTATCTCATACAATATAAATAAGTTTCATTAAATCAAAACTTATACATCCCTTAGTTTTGCTAATCTAATCTAAACTAAAGCCGTTCAAGAATCGAGCAAATACAAAGTTATGTCATAAAATCAAATCAAATCAAATTCATGCACATTGTATCGTGTAAATTTGTGGATTTTTAAAACTCTAAATGTAAACATAGATAGTTTAAAAAATTCTCCTTTCCAAGATATAGACATGCATTTTAGCTAACAAACTAAAATACCTTTCCCCTGCTCTTAAATGATGTCTTTTCTTTTGTAATGTAATATATCAGCCTCTTACTTGTAGCAAAATAAAACAATCAAAAATAAATTAAACTTTATCAAATAAGAATTAGAATACCGCACATCAACACTTGTGCCCTTTTCAATAAACCACTTGCTTTTTGAAACCATCTTATAGCCCCACTGTTCTACTTGTAGCTACTTGCTCCCTCTATATAGAAAACTTCCCCAATCGTTGCCTGTTGGTCCCCCATGATCCTCTTTTTCTTATGTTAGTTGAGAGCTGAGTTAATGAGAACGCCACCTGTCAGTGACCTCGCTGTGTGGGCTAACCCCTTCTGGCCCAGTAGTGTTGACGGTCTTTAAATCTGAGTAAATTCTATGAATACACAATCGCCAAAGTAAGCAATATAAAGTTGCTTTAATTTGGGACTAATATAATGAATTGTCTGAAAACTGTTTAATAACTGCACTCGTTATTAGAATGATTGGCCTGATTTTCTGTTTCATGACTTCTTTTGGAATGTATCTTTATATTGCACAGCAGAATCAAAATACTGTTTTTCTCTTTTTTCAAGGTTTTTCCAAGAATGATGCACGTATAGTAAAATAAAACAGATCACTGTACTGTATTCAATCCTCCACAACAACCAGAAACAGTTTAAATCATAAATGTACATTGATGATCATGAGATATTTTTTGTTCTCTATAATCTCCTCGCATCTTCTTAAATTTACTTTATAAGATCTACTTAATAATTAAAATACATATAATATAGCACAATATAATTAAACAGCATGAGAACTAAGATTGAAGTAATGTCAAGATGAAAGAGGCGAAATCTCTATTAACCAATTCAGTAGTAATCTACACACATAAACGAAACAAATAAAAAACCTTTAAAAAAAGTAAGTATTTTTTATATAACCTTAAGAAGAATTAAGTACCAGTACAGAGCAGTTCAGAACAACAAATCTACATAGTCATCAATCAATGAACTACTTGTTTCATTTGTAACTATTAAAGTAAAATGTAAATTTGAAAAACCTACAAGTGGTGTGTTGAAATCAGACGATTCCATGAATGCGTGCGACCCTGTCCATGAACTCCATGACCCCTTGCCTGACCTGATCGTTGGTCACGTGACATACGAGCTGGTTGATGCAAGGGAAGATGGCCGGGAGGAAGGCGCTAAACTGTTCGTCCGGTAGGAGCTGCAGGAGTTTGAGCATGGTGCCCAGCATGTTGCCCCACGTCTGCATCTGTGCCTCGCCGTCCTGCAGGATGGACGACTTCTGTTCCTCCTGGATCTGCTTGCGGCGTTGGCGCTCCACCGGCGTCAGCTTAGCTGCTGCTTCCTTGGCCTTGATGCGGCCGTACATCTGCTCCTTGAAGGTGGGCTTCTTGACGAAGACGGAGCGGGAGTGGTGAAGTTTGCGCTTCTTGTACTCCTGCATGAGACTCTTGATGGCCTTCTTGGTAGCTACCGTGTAGATCTGCCCTTCCTCTTCCCCGCTGCTTCCTTGTCGTAACATCTTCTTGCGCTGCTCGATCACATTGACCTCATGCTCCCCGACATCGCCATTGACCTCCGACCCATACTTGACATTAGGAGTCCAATGGGAGGCGAATTTGAAACCTTTGGCTCTTGGAAGACTGCTTCGGCGTTGCCTGTTCTGTTTTGTTTCGCCATTGGCTTCTCTTTCCTTGTCATCATCCTTGTCATCATCCTCGTCATCATCGATGTCTCCATCAGACAGAGGATTATCCTCAAGTTCAAATGTGAACATCCTGTCCCGGCTTTCTTTAGGCGACGTAGTTGGTGCCACTAAGAAAAAGAGAGCCATATCTGAGGACAGAGGGGCCTCGCTCGTACCACAGTTTGGGGTAACATGCAGCTGAATGAAGGAGGCGCAGACATCGTTACAGATACCATGAAGCCGCTTAATCAGCCAATCGAGATCCCCCACTGAGCTAGGATGATATGTCAAGTCACATTTCAGGTGCAAGTTGTCCACGCTGCTGACACTATCCCTACTCTTCAAGGTTCCTGATCGCTGACGAGACTTATCTCCATTGAGAGACGCAGTGCTCTGTGTCTCTTCTGCTGGACCCACGTCCCCTTCTCCAAACTTTGTGACTTGCTCGGGACTACCCTCATGCCTGCACAACGCCCGTATGATCCCCTTGATGTGGGCTGCCTCCATTTTATTCCGAGGGGTGTGGTGGCAGAGCTCCAGGAGGGTGTGGAGGTAGAAGGTGAAGCTCATTGCCCCCTGCCAGTACAGGTTGGCTGCCACCTCAAACCTGGCCACCTTCTGCAGGAGAAACTTCAACCCTGGCCTGCTGTTGAACTCGCAGGCAATCTGGTAGGACTGAACAAAGCACTCCAGGAGGAGAGAGAGGTTTCGGGGCGAGAGGTACGCCAGGAGGCCCGGTAGTGAAGAGTCGAATGGGGGAACCTTACTGGAGTTGGTTGTGGGTGAGGTGGGGCCGTCCGCTCCATCATGGGGGCTCAGCTTTGACGGCAGGCTTGTGGTGGAGATGGCAGTGTGCTCACCGGAGACTTGAATCTCAGAGCCATGGAGGAGGATGGTACCTAGCGTCTGAACTAAAAGCTGGTGAGCTAATAGTCCAAGGACTATACCACGGAAAGACACCCTGAGAAGAAAACAAAGTTAGATCATGTAACTTAGCCATTCTAAAACCATTAAAAAGTTACACAAAAACATGCAAAATACTAAATAAAGCTCTGAATACAAATGATATCCAGGTTCAGCTTCCACAAGATACACAAAAACTTTGATGAATTTCTTCCTACAGAATACGAATTTACCTTTTTCCCAATACAAAGTTAAGAAAGAATATGGGATTGTACATGTACTTATGGCAATGAGCCCTATTCCAGAGATACTGGAGATACAATCATTTTAAATAATTTATATTTATAAATCATCATAAATGGACATGATCATACTAAAAGAATGGTAGCTTCTTATTCTATAAGAAAATCATGAGAACTTCATATTGTACCTTGATTTAATTTGATCAATATTGGTGGTGAGGTCCGTATCAGGAGGATAGATGATAAAGATGAATGACCTCGGGTCATCCTGAGGGGTCATCTCCATGGAAACAGGTCGCTGGGAATCCAATTGGAATACCTACATGTAATGGAGAAAATCATTGGCGATATTCACAGCACAATCTTTAAATGAGACATTTTCAGTCGCAAAACTCTGATGTTTTACTCAAATTAATAAATCCTTAATCTTACATGCAACAGAAGGTTCCTGATATGATTTAGTAAAAATTGAATAAAATAACAAGCAATGTACAGTATATGCAAATTACTCTATAACAAACGATAATGCTGTGTGACTTCTATATAATTAATTTGCATTGCTAAAAGACCTATTTAGCAGAGGCAGGATTAAAAGAGCACCTTGTCTTGCATGTGCACATAAATAAAGCTAACAACTGAAGTATTCATACCCCTTGTAAATTTGATATTTTCTGTGTATTTCATGGATCAAGAATGAAAGGTGAAATGGTTGAGTTAGGGCCTTTGTTGGAGACTTTTAGATGTAAACTTTAAAATGTCAATTCTCAAGAACATAAAGCGGGTCGAATTAATTTGTCACATACATGAATAATTACAAAACTTGCTATGGGTATGAATAATTTAGTTCATAACTGTATATATAATCACATCTCCTATTTGATGGTTTCACCTGTTGTGCAAGTTGTTGCAGCCTGAGGTACTCCATGTCCGTCACATCCTTGCGAGCAGCGACCTTGACAGGGCAGACGTCACCCATGAAGTCGTCAGAACCGGGCTGGAAGCAGGACATCAGTTGTCTGATGCTGCGGAGGCTGGTCGCCACAGCTCGCTGCATGCCATTGCAGGCCACGGTCCACATGTCATGGGTGAAACTAGGACCAGCACTCAGTAACAGATGTCTGCGATAATAATTTTTTTTGATGAGAAAGATTGGAGAATGTTAAGTAAGTGATTGATAATCAATTGGTTGCACATGATTATGAATATATATTTTTCCTATCATAGAAATATCTACACAGTTATCATTAAAAAGCTAAAAGGAATGAATCTGCAGCACATTCAATCCATATGAAAAATGTAGCAACCTCATGATTCAATCTGCTGTTTACAAGAATGGTTAAAACTGAAAACATTTGTGTGATAATCCAAACTCAGGAGATGCTATCATCATTTGTTTCAAATATCTCAAGTGTGCTGCTCTTGGTTCAATAATTGAATATGTCTTGGCAGCAACCTACCTGATACAGGAGCATCCTAGCCTGGCCACTGATTCATTGGACTGCCCTATGCACTCCACTAGGATGTCCAGCATCTGCTTCAGCATCAAGCAGCGACCGTTTATGGGTGGCAGCGGTGGGATATCCTCTACCCCATCTGTACTACTGGCCGACTGGGAGTTCCCCTGAGTGTCCTCCTGGGTCAGGTGCTCCACCACCAGGTCAGTAGCCAGGCCGCATGCCTGCTTGAAGTTTGCCGTGGTGGCGTCCCAGGTGGAGTGGACATGGCGGTTGCGACGGACCCATGAGTGCAACATGGGCAGGAGGAGCTCGGTCACGGCGTATACACCAAACATGGGGCCTGAGCCAGTGAGAAAATGGGAGAATATGGATGAACTACAATATCAAATTAAAGAAACTAAAGCTCTCTAGAAATTTATCTGTTGAATAAAATAAGTAATTGAGAATCCACAAGCTCTTTAGGTATCTAAAGATTCCAGTCAAAGAATAGCTTTACAAATTAGATGGACCTTCGACCGCGCGCAGTCGAAAATGATGCCTCCGCCATGGAGCAATTTTACAAACCAAAACAGAAGCAAGCTATTTTTGCATACATAATGAGCCCTGTGACCTTTGACCTCATAACCCTAAAATCTAATCAGTTCATTGGCTCTGCAAGATAAATACATGACCCAAGTTTGTCAGGAATCCATCAATGGGTTCTTGAGATAATGTGTTCACAGGCTATTTTTGCATATATAATGAGCCCTGTGACCTTTGATCACATGACCCTAAAATCTAATCAGTTCATTGGCTCTGCAAGATACATACATATCCCAAGTTTGGCGGGAATCCATCAACGGGTTCTTGAGATAACGTGATCATGAGAACGGGACGTACGTATGTACAGACGTACATACTGATGGACGGACAACCTGAAAACATAATGCCTCCGGCTACTTTGTAGCAGGGGCATAAAAAGTAATATCATTTCTTACCAAATCTGTTTGCCATTAAAAGCAGCTAAATATAGAGAATAAATAACAATCAGTAAGTTTATGTTAGATTTATCATTGTCAATTTATACTACATGCATGTTGCCAACATGTGGTAAAAGTCAAATCTCAGCAAATCAAATTAACACAACTAGTGCTTAATTATCTCCTTACCGGGATTGACGGCCATAGCCCTCAAGAGTTCAAAGAGTAGCTCTAGAGTAGGGGGTTGGTATCGCCTAGGGCAGAGGGCCACTGCTCCAGTCAAACCCTCAAGCAGAAGGAACCACACCCGGATGATGCCTGTGTAGTCATCCACTGATTCCATGGCGATGGGTTGGAAGAGCGCATCATCCACACCGAGGGATGACAGCCCTCCATTCCTGGGAGATGTGGGAGAGCTTGGTAGAGGAAAGGACCTAGACCCAGCACAAGAGAAAACATGCTACTGTCAATCTATTCCTAGAGAAGTTGGTTTAGGTTTTCTAATTGAAATCTTCCTTACTTCTATCACTCACTTGAATTCCCAAGCACATCTTATAAATGAAGGACTGAAATATACTCATTTTGTTCACGAGATATGAATTGTTCATTTTAATCCTTTTGCCTCGACATATTACAAGCACGGAACTCCCCCAAACCGCCTGATCTCAGTCGTGGTTATGCTTTTACTACCTACTCAACAGCAGCATGGAGTTGTGCTCAGTTTCTTGCATCATCATTACATCTTTTGGGGCTCCCTTGTTTAATTCTTTATTATAAAGAATACCATGTTACCAACAATGGAAGTCATGACGATTCATATCAAATTGAATTTTTTTCCCCTATGATAAATAGCTATGGTGGGCCTAACAATTAGGTGCTGAAGATAGAGGTAATCATACAACCAGAACACAATGTAAACACACTTCATGTACCATAGTTGAAGTTTTAACAAAGGGAACAATCATAGTGGACCACAAGAAGAGATCAATAACTTTGAATTCATATTGTTTTGAAGAGCAATGAAAAAAGCTGACCTTTGAGGTGACAGTTCTCCAGCCGGGAAGCTCTCCCTGGCAACCAGCCTGATAGAATGCGCTCCCCTGAACATGGGGCAGGATGGCATCTGGTGAATGGAGGCAAGAATCTTGTGGCACCGGTGAAGGTAGTTAAGCGCAGGGAAGCAGAGGTCGAAGACACCATAGGTCATCGTGGGTTGTTGTCGTGGGGATGAGGGCTTGGCTTGGGAGCCGCTACCATCACCTTCTTCAGCCTCACTGCTGGTTTCTGATAAACCAGCATTGTCTTTAAATAAAAAAAAAAATGATAACAAAATATGCAATTTAATGATAGAGGCAGGAGTGGAGTTTGAAGGTTAGTTAAGATTCCTTTAGAAAAAGCTTTAAAAAATAGTATTTCTTTGTTTCATTGTTCATCTAAATATTTTACTTTCAAGCAATATTAGTACTGATAACTCATTAAATTCACATATTGGTAATGGTAAGGTTCCACCAGACAATCATTACCTTTTAATGCTTTTTGTAATAGACCTCACCTCATGAAAATCTAGTAAAAACATTTTAATTCAGCCTATCTGTGCTTGTTACTAGCAATCATTCATTCAAAATAAGCAATCATGCTCCACAATTCTTCTCACCCATGAACGTAGACATCTGTGGAATGTAATCCTTTTTATTCCTTGAAATGCTAGAGTGCCGTAATGGCCGCCTTGCTAATGCCAGGGTTATAATCGAGGCAGCACCAGGAGCGTCACGATGCAAGTGACATGTTCGCTATATAAGAAGCCATTATTATTATTATCATCATTATAAGAATTCTTTTTATCACAAAAAAAAATCTCAACTCACTTCCACCCCTGACAAACTTAAGAAGACACAGTATGCAGTCAATGGCAGCATTTGCAAACACAGTCACGTTATCGGTGTTGAGGAAAGCTTCAAACACGTTGCACACCGGGGCCAGCGGGTGCTCTGCTCTGTCCGGTGAATCGTCCGATTCGTGATGCTGATGGGGCTGCATGCGCACTGCGCGCAGGGCTCCAAATAGAGGGCGCCAGCCAGACTTGATGTTTGAAAAGGATCCCTCGACTAGCTCACATATTGAAGAGACGACCTGACGGGGATGAAAAGATTATACCAGTGTTACCGCACAAGGAATTTATACAACCTGACATGTATTGACGAGTAACATAATGCAAAACACATTAGCAGTTTAAAACACGTTTTTTCATTTAGAATTAAGATATAAACTGTTTATATTTTTTTTTGCCGAAAAGATGATATTTCAAGGCTGGTATTAAAATGAAATTATCAAATCAAACAACTACTCTAAATTTGTTGGCCTGTTTTTATATCACCCTGCATTTCTACAGTATGTAATGACACAAATTGTACATATGTTGCATGGTGTATCCGACTCATACGGTTATGCGCCTCTGCAGACAAGGGACCTTTCTAGATATATTGCCCTAAGCTATATTGTTCAGATAGGTCAATGACAAACAATCATTATTTGTGATTCAGTACACCTGGGTGGAGAGAGGCAGATGTACATTAACTGCTATTATACCTGATCTTGGACATCACTGTCACAGAGCTCCAGCCTCAGTAGACTCTCAAAGGGTTTGAGAAGAGCCTCATGGAAGTTTAAGTGAGGTAATTCCTGGCTTGACATCATCACCTCTGTGAGGACATCATGGATGATGTCGATGGCTCGCTTGGACACGTGGCGGTCCTTGTGGCAGGCAGCCTATAGACAAGAGAATGTCATAAGTAACATTTTTATTATTATTATTATTATTACGGTAACTATATACATTGTTGAGGTTTTTAAAACCGTTCACTGGTGGTGGAGCATTCAGGGGAATTCCCAGTCAGCGGGTAGTACGGATGGGGTACAGGATATCCCACCGCTGCCACCCATATGTTCTTTTAGATTGAAGTACAGATAATGACATATAACAAAAGAGCTTGTGAATGTGAATGATTACTCATACATGTGCTCTTTAAAGAGTGAATTCCTACTTGAAATATGACTCTCTGGTAAATGGTACCTGGTTGCAGGGAAGTGATTGACTGCATTTAAAGGTTCATGTATCCGTTGCAACTGGGCTAATGCAAGGGAATCGCAGTAATGCAAATCAGATAAGATAATCTCAATAGATATTACTATGCATACTACTGTCACTAGTATTAGTATTACTGTCACCACAACTGCTATCAGCATCATCACAACTACCACCATCATCTCCATTTTAAAGGAGGTGTAGCATGATAAGACTATGTGTCTTTCCCTTTGCCTGACTTGGGGCCAATGGGGAATAATAGTATTATATTATATAATAATATTATTCATGTGCGTGCAATATATGCGAAACCAAAGCGAGAGGAGAATTTTGGTCTGTTTAACTGACACTAGCACGCGCTGACCGTTATTCGAGTCCATCCGTTCACTTGCAGTTGTCTAAAAGGAAGTCGTAGGTGGCGTCAACCACTATTTGCCATGCGACACCCCTTTAACTACTAGTTAATCTTACCTCTATGAGATGAGGGGCGACGACACTCCAGGCCTTCATCATGTGGATCACAGGGCGACTGGGATGCCTCACGCACTTCAGGATCACATCCCCCAACCTGAACAGCAGCAGGGACGTCTCCGCCCTCCCCACCGTTGGGAGGGACTTACTGGGCGAGGTAGGGGTGATCATGCTGTGGTCGTCGGCTAGGGTGTGGCCGGCAGCATCCTCCCCCATGGGACCGACGCCCTTGGCAGAGGAAGATGACTGGGTGCAGCGGTATAGCTGGGCCTGGGAGGCAAGCCGTAGCTCTCGCAGGAAACCAAGAAGGGCCTGAAGGTTCAGACTGGATGCAGCATCATCAAATAATCTGAGGAATAGAAAGTATTATATCAAGAATAGAACATAAAAATAAATGACTATAAAAGGTGGGGAGGCAGGATTGCTCGGTGGTAGAGCAGTGGTGTCATAACCGAAACTTCCCGGATTCAAAACCAAGTCAACCTTTAGATTAGGCACTAATCCTCATTACCAAGTCCGTCGGAGAGGACCAAAAGTTGCTGGTCTGCTGGCTGCTTAGTTACAAACATATGCATGCTTTCTTAGCAGCCAGGTAATTAAAAACAATCATCATACATCCAACAAACTCTACATGCAAATTAAAGTAACTTTTAACAGACTATTGCATACAGCACAAATACTGTGGTCTTGTGTCTAGAGTTTATGAAAGTCTCAAATGACTGTTTCATGAAGCATTCTGCATGGTCATAAGGACATTGTCAAACAAGATTATCTGATGCAACATGCAGTGTACCTACATCCACACATTTAGTAATACCATACACCTATGATAAGGATAACAAGAATAAAAATCTAATGAAAATTTATATGCATGTAGATAATGCAATAATTTGAATACAACAAAATGTAATTCAGGAAGTTATGAGAAGATATCAAATTATATTACGCATTTAATGCAGAAACAAACTCAAGAGAAATAAAGTTTTAATAATTAGTCTGCAAATTGATGTTGAAATGTAAAAATATCAGACTCCTGGGGCCCGTTTCACAAAGCCTTTTTCCAATGGCAAATGACAAAAATCAGTGACAAATCTGCTGATAACCAATCAGAAGCAACGATTTCAGTAGCGTATAACAAAAACTGTCATTTGTCACTGATAATAAGTTTTGTGAAACGGGGCCCAGCAGTATGTAAGTAGCATCATGTTCCCCCTGCGTACCTGTCAACTCCAGCAGAGAGTCCACAGACCACCTTTGCAGCCTTGGCCACACTGAGCAGACCCCCCTTGGCTGACCCAATCTCGAAACCCAGCTCCTCCATCTCCTTCTTGATGAACTCCTGCACGACGATCCCCGACGATGATGGAGGTGGGGCTTGGGCGGCAGGGGGAGGGGCCACGGGGACATGTGCCGACATGTATGGGGGAATGAGGTCGAGTTCGTCTGCCATGGCCTCCTCCATGGGTTCCAAGGGCCGTGTGGATTCTTTGACGTTGGGCATCGGGGTGACTGAGGGCTGGGCTTCGGTGCTGCTGAATTGCGTGTGCTCAAGTTGTGAGACGAAGGCACAGCACCTGTTGAAAAATCAATAGAGATTAGGAAATATGCACACTACATCTCCATATATACAATGTACATGTATGTTGAATACTTCTACACAATGTGATTTATGTAGAGTTTTTTTTCAGTAGGTTATAAAATACCCATCAACATTAAACATTCTCTTTGAGGAAACGGTAAAGGAACCACATAAATACAGGTGGTCTTAATGTAGAGGTGACTACTAATTACAAATTTGTCTGCAGTCCACATTGATGTCAATCAATCAAGGCTATTTCTCTACCTGAAGACATGGCTCCAGCATTCTGCAGAATGGCTGCCCATCTCCAGGCCCATGGAGAGCAGTGCGTCCATGCTGAGGACGTGGGCAGCATGCAGCCTCATCCCCTGCCCCTTGCCCAGCTTGCCCCTGAGACTTGCCATCCTGGAGGACGTTTCAGCAGGATGGGCGTCAGGTGTGGGATTGTCACTTGCACAGGACGCCTCACTCAGCTGAGCGAAGACGGCTGCACAACGGGTCTGGAGGCCTACAATTAAGATCATTAGGGAACAAAAACTTACATTTTACAGGAGCAAAAAGACTTAAATTCGAAATTCTTCCAGGAATACAAGCAGGGTTTAAGTAGGATCATTTAGGAACAAAATTTGGTTGGCGTCAGGAGTGGGATTATCACTTGCACAGGATGCCTCGCTCAGCTGGGCAAAGACAGCTGCACAACAGCTCTGGAGGCATACAAGTAGGATCAGTAAGGAAGACAAGTAAAGGCAAGGTGGTGTCAAGAGAGGGATTAAGTGGGTGCTGGTTGCCCTGCTCAGTTTTGTAAAGGCAGCTGCTCACCTGGCAAGCGTTTCATATGAATATATACCGGTACTTATATACACGTATCTGTATCTCTCCTTCTCTGCTGTGTCAAAGTACTACATTTGCAGCCATCCTTACTATTTACATGATGTGCATATTATTGAATTCTTATTCCAGGGGGGAGTTTCACAAAGCCTTTTTTCAATAACAAATAACAAAAATCAGTGACAAATCTGCGGATTTCAGTAGCTTATAACACAAATTTTTGAACAAGTTTTGTGCAACATGGCCCAGGTCTTACCCAGTGTGCAGCTGAGTTCCGCAGCCTTCCTGAGACCATCCAGACTTAGACAGATGGCATCCCTGTCCCTGGAGTTCTGTTCCTTGCTGCTGCTCCCTTCACTGCCCAGCAGGAAGGCCAGACCGCCTACCTGGGTGTGCTTGGAGGAGAGCGGGATGGACAGGATGGACAGTATGCGCCTCCAGAAGGTCGTCAGGAGCTCTCGTGCAAACACCTCACCTGCAAAATTGTATCAGTTGGTAGAGGTTGCTTGCAAGTGAAACCGAGTAACATTCATAAAGGGCTTGATAGTAACGGGCACATGGGACATGCGGGCCACTAATTATCCGGATCCCTAGAAGTTTTAAATAAAACATTGTGAAAGGGGTCACTTGTGTACAGGCTGGAACCTAGCAATTTTAACCTCTCTACATGTATACAAAGGAGCTTGTGTCACTGAAGAAAAAAAAAGATGGATTAGAAAATGGCACAATGAAAGATTAAAACGGATTATCAATGTCAGGTTCTTGGTTGGAACAACCAAAAATAGAAGCTTGATATTACATAATTATGGCAAAAGGATGCACAAGTGCTTAGAAAATGAGAGCTACCCAGACAGAAGGATTGGTAAGTAATAAGAAAGACATGGTCCTAGTTGTAAAACAGGGGTCTCATTACCAAGAGGCCCAGGTTTAGAAGCCAAGTTGATGCACTTGTGCCCTTTGGTATTAAAGGCATTAATTAGTAATTACCATTATTAACAGGACTTGAAGCAATACAATGTACATGTAGGTCTGCTGGTTGCTTACCTACAACCATATACAATACTTGCTTCCTTAGCAGTCAAGTGAACACATTGCCTACCAAAACTGGATGGCTCCTGTATTAAAGCCAGTAGGAATGAAAGAATTAATAAATCAATGGGTTAACTGAAATCACTATTATACCTGCAGACCCTTCAAGGTTGGAGTTGTTAACCTGTAGGGTTCCGATCCCCTGATTGTATTCAGGAGCATCATGAAGCATCTGACCACCTAGCTCCTGGCTTCCTAATCCATCAAGATCTGAAGGGAAGATCAAGGACACACAATATTCAACAAGCTCTCCTATACATGTAGCTTCCATTGTTATCAAGAATTATAAGATGGGTTCAAGAATAAAGCCAATGAGAAGCGTCAAAATGGATCACGTGACCGTGCATTATTTTATTATTTTTCATCTCCATGGGGTGCATTTTGGTGATAACAATCGTGGATGAAGGTTGCAGGGAGACTTCTTATGGTCTTGATAAGTGAGATTGTTGTCCCATTTCATAAAACAAATAATACACAGGTTTCTTTGTGACGTTATGGCGATGCAGCGCTATTCGGGTATTCACAATGGCACAAAATACTCTGCTATACGCCTCGTGAAATTTATTGCACCATAGTGAATACCCTCATGCGCTGCATCGACCATAATGCACTCACACATGTGCACTATTTGTATAACATAATCTTTGTCATAATGTTTCCTCTACTTCTACACCTTGTCGCTATCGTCACAACTGACGTCACAATTGGAAGTATATATGAACATCAACTATCTGTATCTTTATCAACATCCCTCACCATCATCATCTTGTCATTGTCTCCATCATCACCACTGATGTAACCATCATAAAAAACTTTAACAAAATGATAGAAATACAAATAAAACTCAACATTACAATTACAAGTCATTATCATCACCTCAATTACAACAATGCAAATCCCCACCAGCACTGTCATTGCTATCACAACCATCATCTTCATTATCAATGCCACAATCTTAAGCTCAAACTTTCTCATCAAAACCTTAATTAACATAAATAACAGCAACAACAACATCAACATCATCATCATCATCATTATCATCATCTCCACCACCACCACCACCATCATCCTTTTAACCCCTCTCACCGCTACCATCATCATCATCATCTTCATCATCTGCTGATCCATCTATGATTAAAAATTTCTCCTCACCTGTCAGGATGGAGATGAGGGCCCGGTTACAGTGTTCCATGGAAGGCTGGTAGCCTCCTTCCTCCAGGAGGTTCCTTGTTATTATTATCCTGTACAGCTCACCCAACCAAGTGGCTGACAGGTAGACTAACACTCCACTGTAGTGCACACTATCTATGAATTGTTTCTGCACCAACAAAAAACAAAACAATTATTTTCAGAGTCAATGCAACGAAGATGTAACTCACTTAGTTAGGCCAAATAACAAAAATGAAGTGTTTCTCGTCCCCGTCTGCCTCTTTGTGGCCGTCGCCTCCTTTTTTAAAACTATTTACTATTCAGGACAATAAAGCCCCCCTCCCCCCAGGTTTTACAATATATATTTTGTTTAAATAGCTTCTTAAGTGATACAAATCATTTGTTATGTCATACATGGCATCATTATACTCACATAGCACAATATCTGTCAATAAATAGGCTTGGCCAGCTATAATCAGCATGGCAGCCATGTTGGAAAAAATTAGCAAAAAATAGCAAAATTGTAAATAGTAATGCCCTGCCTCCTCCTTTTGTTTTAAAGTCTGAACAAGAAACATGTTATTTTATTTATTTGGCCTTGGAGGTTGGGAGGGTTCTGATAACATAAAAACAAGCTTGAAGTTGAGAAGGAGAACCAAGTGTGTTTCCAATTTTGGGAAATTATGGTACTTGTGCCTTTTTGACAAAACAAGGCAAAATGGTAGTGGTGTTCTAAACATAACAGCAGTAAGGAAGTAGCTCACATGTGTGAGAGGCAGGAAAGCAGGTTGGCCGGTTCTGGAAGTGTTTTCTCGTCACATTGAGGAGACAAGCTTTAAACTAGTTTATGGTACAATCCCACTTCCACCCTCTTGCAGAACAAAGCAACCTGCCAGTGATTCTAAGCATACTGCACATGCCATAAGGTCATAGCTCACCTGAGTGAGAGGCAGGGAAGCAGGGTTCTGGTAGTGATCGCTCCTCACAAGCTTGAGGTTGAGTAACAGAGAGGCGTAGGTAGCGACGTAGATCCCATCAGCATTGATGACTGGGGTCATGTTCAGCTTGTTAGATTTATCATCTTCTGCATCCGTTTTCTTCATGGTATAGCCTGCACAGAGCAAGATAATTGGAAACCTAAAATTGAGGGGTCAGTGACACAAAGACGCAACTCCATTTTGGCCTTTTTGAGAAAAAGTGGTTCATGTGTCACTGATCACTTGGGCCTTAATAAGGATTTAAGTGTATGTTTCACTAGCCATTGACTTCAATGGGGTGTTGGGTGGAGTTAATTTTTGGTGTTTCCTGGAAAGACCACATTTTTCTGAACATTTTGATATCAAATACTCATTTTGGCAAAATAGGGAGTGTCACTGAACCCTTGATATGATCAATTTAGAAATGTCTAGAACAAAACTGTCCAAGAATATCCTCAATTATCAGCATGTTTGAACCACAACGTAACTTTGTTCACCTTGACGATAACATCCCTTAATCTTTATTAAAACAGGAAAACACACAATTAGGAATTATTTGATGTTAGCACAGTAGCTAATTCCAACCTGCAATTTGTACATGACAAATAAATGACAAAGTATTTGGCTACTTCGATGAACTGACAATTTCAAAACTTTAAAGTGAATGATTTCAGTCAGATTTTCAAAGGAAAACGTCAGGGACTTATTTCACATCTCCATCCGCTACGGTACATGTAGGACATTTGGTGTTCTTGGAGAACATTGCTATAATAGACCAGATTGTAGATACAATCTGCGCATGCGCAGATAAGGGTCACTTATATTAAATTGTAAAATCCAATAAGACTAATATTGGATACAAGCTCATGAAAGTCATGTAATCATTATTCATGCATACACCTGTGATAAATTCTATTGAACACAGGTGGAAGTAATCCTTTCAAGAGGGCAAACAAAGAATCACCTCCATGACTTTAGCTGTGATTATTCCAAAGGCACAAAGTGGGATTTATCTATGTTTAAAAGATCTGTGGATATTTGGGGTCATCTGAACCATGTGCTAACTATGCACTGTTCTATTACTTCCCGTGCTTACCCATCACATATCTGGAGGCGAACAGCTGAATGGCCTTATCAACATCCATGACATCCTCAATGACAAGAAACCTAGGCAGCATGGCGAGGAGAGCATCAGCGAAGTCCTGGGCAGCTTCTTTCTCCTTCTTAGCATTGAGAAGAGCAGCCTGTAAATGAAGAAGAAGGTCATAGAATGATCCAATTGATGTATTGTAGGATACAGATCGTCCATACTACATCTAGTTTACAGGAAATGGCTGTAATTTTCTTTATTCAAGGCAATTCAATGTTTTTGCAATCCTACAATGTCATCAATTCTAAAGGCATGCCCTTTGGACTACTCAGAGGGGCACAATGGTCAAATGCATCATATGAAGACTTTGTCATTTTGGGAGGCCTGATGTACAAGTAATGGTTGCCACTTGTGAACTGGTACATTTATCTACATTCTAAGTGGAATACGCACTAGTAGGTAATTGACTTCATGTTTATTTTTCATAGGAGATAAAAAGGAAGGGAAGAATGGCACAATAAAAAAGGTTTCAGTTTTACATTTTGTTACAATAGCTGTATTGACAGTAAAAGTTCGCATTGGAAATGAAAGATTAAAGGTGTCTTGGACTGAATGTTTAACAACAAATTATTGTAAAGGTTTGACAAATGGATATACACATATAAAGGAGAGAAAGAGTAGTTGAGCTCCAACCTTTTCTGTAGCAGCCGATGGGCTTCCTGGTAGAGATGATCCCTTAGCTGCCCCCTCCTTCTCTCCTTCCTTCTTCTCTCCTTCCTTCTTCTCAGTCTCTGAAGTCGAGGCATCTGCTTCAGGACACTGGCCACTGCTCTTGAGATCCGTGTCCTGAGAAATAAGAGGTGAATCTTCTCTCAAATCTTCAGAAGGCTCTTCTTTGTCCTCCTCCTCCTCATCCCCTTCCCCTGCAACCTGCCCGGTCTCCTCCTCCTTCTCCTTCTCCTTTTCTTCTTTGCCTTTTACCTCCTCCCTTGCTTCATCCTGGACTGCATCAGTGGTAGCATCATCCACAGCATCCTCCTGTGTATCATCGTCATCAGCAGCGAAAGCAGCTGCAGCAAGAGCGACCGGATCCTCCTCGTCAACCACTTTGTCTTCCTCTTCCTCCACCTCTTCTGTCTTTACTCCTTCTATCAATCCATCTCCATCGCCTCCTCCTCCTCTGGGCGTGATGGGATCTACTTCCTGCAGATCCCCGTCCTCTTCTGTCTCTCCATCTCCATTCGGCAGCCCGATCCTGTCCTCTCCTTCATCTGGCCTGCCCTCGTCTCCTGTGACGGACCTGTAGGCTCCTGCAAGTTCCAGCAGTGTCTTTTTACGCTCTGGCGGGAAGCTGGTGTGAAGGTTTTCAGGTGCAAGGCAAGGTAGTCCATCCAGTTCTTGTTCCATTTCTGAAAAGTGATGGTTGTAACTGTTATTAATTAGTCAGTAAAAGGATTTAAAAATCTTTAAAATATACACTAAGACACCATGCTTTTTAATGCTGTGTAAATTATGTGCAAGACTATAGGCTACAGAGTCATGAAAGCTTGTGGTGCAAAAAATACAATTATCCTCAAATAAAGTTGTTTGTTGGCATTATCACACTGCAGTCACAGAACACAATGCACATGTACATGTACCAATCACTTTAAAAGCATTGTTTAACAATGTTCAATTTGAGATGCATGGACCTACATGTACCTGTTATCAGATCAGTGGCTGTGATATGGTGTAATATTGAAGCCCTAAAAAAATTGCGCTCCAAAATGTTCATGAAGTGCTTCAAAAAAGTAAAAAATCTTTCATTGATCGGTTTTACCATACTCATTTTCCCGAATAGACTGTAGTGTTATAAAAACCGTTAGGAAAACAAAAAATAAAATTTTGATTTCCATTCATAAATATCTTGATAATCAGACAGGCATTCGGCTTGTAAAAGTGATGGGATTCCTGACTGAACTGAAGGTTTATGATTATGATTCCAGCATGAGCTAAATCCAGGATTTTGTTTCAGAATCTGAGGCAATGGTAGCGTTACTGAGTCACTTTAATCTAACCTTTCTTGTTTTCTTCCTCTTTCTCCTTGGCTCTCCTGACAATCTCTTCTGCCTGCCATTGGCCCATGCCTTTCCCATGACTGATCTGTTCCAGTGAAGCTAACAGCGCCCCCACACACCCAATACTAGACAGGCACACCTCATGGCATCCGGATGCTTCAGATATACCGTCCATGAGCCTTGATCCCAAAGAGAGAGACATATCAGACTGTCATCATCTTGTGGTTATTTAAAGAACATTTTTGAGGAGTTAGATGTTGGGATGGATGTCTTAAATTGAAATTGACAAGTTTTCAGATGGCTATGTTTTGTCCAAGAAAGAAGTAGGTGACTGTGGTAGACTTAGGAAGAGGTACAATAAATAATGAGGGGAGAAAAGCATATTTGGGTTACAAGTAATACTGTAGCATTTACGTAAAAAATATGTGTAATCTGGTCAATTTGTAGTAGAGGTACTGATGACATAGTTAAGTGGTGTAAACTACAAATACGCAAATTAAATAACTGACCACTTGACTCAAAGGTCTGAAGGCTCATGACACCATAAAACATGGAGAATTTTTCTAATTCGCTTCTCCAATTGCATGTTATCTCAGAGTGTAAAATGTAGTGAGGTGTAGAAGGTGACATATATAGACTCACAGTTTGATTAGGTCCAGGTCTGCTTTGTGGTCCTTGTTTGACATGCTGGTGATCTCAGCTCCCTCTATCGCTGGTCCAGCTAAGTCTAGGATCCGACCTGGAGCAGACAGTATCTAAAGGGGAAGGAAAATGTTCCAGTTAATAAAATATCTTTAATTTTGTTTAAATCTGGATAAAAAGCTATTAAAGGCCCACTGCACTACTTGTAGCTACTTGCGCCCTCTCTTTATTAAACAATGCCTAATCGGTGACCATTGGTCCCCCATGATCCTCTTTTTCTAATGTTAACTGAGAGCCGAGGTGTTGAGATAACCACCTGTCCAGTGACCTTGCAGGGCGGTCTAATCCCTCCTGTAAACTAGTACTGATAAGCTTTAAGTGAAGTGCTCTCCACAACTACAGAGGAGAGATTGTTCCATTCATTGATACATCTCTGAGAAAAGGAGCCATGTCTAAAGCTTTGACAGGACTTGCTTCTTAGCGATCTTGTATCGATGGCCAGAGTTCTATATTGGTATCTCTAATGAGTACACCAAGTAACAAAAGGAATACAGATATCTTATATGAATTCAGGTATAATTTTTTTTGCTTTCACCTCTTTAAGGACTTTGAGGGCCTCGTTCCTCTGCGAAGGGGGTGGGAACAGCAGCATCCTGTGAAGCAGCGAACCGATCACAGGCCTCATGGAAGCCACGCAGCCCACCAGTCTGATCAGTTCTCCGGCTATGCAGTAGATGACATACCTGGCCGAGCGGAAGGAGACGGAAACGGACACCGCACTGCTAGATCCCCTGCCATGCTCCTGATGATGGTTGGTGGCTAGGTGACCGGGAGGATGATGGTGATCAGGATGATGGTTGGAGGAGGAGGAGGAGGATGAGCTGGAAGAGATGATGGATTTCTGGTCTTTGGGAATGCCTAGGACCGCTATGAGTGTGGGGCACAACTCTTGCCTGTATTATTAAAAATTAAACAAACAAACACAGTATAAAGACAATAGTTTTGAAAGAGAGCTAAAATGGTATTCATGGTATTTTAATTTTATTTTAAAGATAACGTTCAAACTGGATTTAATAACAAATCAGTGTGAAATGTTATATACAGTGGAATCAAACACAGAGTCACGTCAGTGTATTTATCTTAATAAATTTTGTTTGTACATATCCAAGTAGTTGTGGTTCTACGCTTCATTTGCTTCAACTCCAAAGTTAACCTACAACTTGTATTTTGTTCACTATGTACTCAGAATCCATTGGTTATTGTGATACAGGAATTTAGCCCTTTGGTTTTATTTCGACAGTGAATCTTCCATGGGATAAAACTTGCAATCGACAGAACATTTTCATTCACATGATCAAGCACACATAAATAAAAGGAAAATACAGAAATTTGAGTAACTAGAATTATAAGCCAAGCTTTTGTATTTACCAGAGGACTTTCTGGAAGGCCGAACTGCCTCGCAGGCCAGGCTCCATATTGCTTAGCATTGCCAAGATGGCTTCCAGTTCAAAGGTCAATTGCGTCTGATTCTGGGTGCTGGCTCCAGCTCTGAAAGAAGAAATAATAATAATTATAATAATAAACCATTCTTATATAGCGCATACCACACAAATGAATATAAGTCACTGTGCGCTCAGAAAAAAAGAAAAGAAGGGATAATAGCAAACAGGAGGGAAGAGAAGAGAAAGAATAACTGCTTTGTCATAACATTGTACTATTTTAACAAACAAAAAAATGTGTGGTTAAGAGACTCTAGAAATGTTCTGTGTCAACCTGCTTTAATAAGATGACTAGGTTATTTATTCCATAACTCTGCAGCTGCCAGGATCTACAAATTTAAATTCTCATCTATTTTATATCAGGGGTAGATTTAAGCAAATAATGGAAAATAATAGAAAAACACAGAAGGAAAAGGGAGAGACAGGGAAGGAGGATAAAGTACATTTTGTAAGCATGAGATGGTGATAACCGACAGGGCTGAGTAGGAGGAATGAGAGGAAGAGGAAAGTAGATTGAGGAAGAGGAGAAAGCAAAGGATAATTATCAATATGACACACATAAAATAAAAGAAAAGGATGACTTACTTGTGCGTTTCCGAGACCTTGTTACATAAGAAGCCTAATACAGCAACCACATCACCACATAGTCGGTCTTTACCATCAACAGAAGCTGCAATGTATTAAATACAACAAGTAGAATGGTTATTATACAGAAATAAAATGCCATCAAATTGTCATGCATATAATCAAACACCAGTAAAGATACATATGAACTAAAAATTTGGGGTGTAAAAAAGTCTTGTCTCCGGCTCAAAACCCTTTTTTTTCTTCTTCTGTATAACATGGATTCTATATGCAAGCAAGCAAGCAAAAATAAAGCAGAAGTAAATCACTTGTGATGTTTATAGCAAAGAGATATTGGACTGCCAGGGTATTTGCCATGCATTTTTAATAAGGAGAAGCATTTACTGTTATTCCTTTTTAAATATGATTGCATAGTCTACAATTTAATATCTAGCAGCACATCATTCTTAAGCGACCACTCAAATTACACTTTTCGCGATACCTTCCATGATCAGTAAAACAGGTACAAGCATCGGTTTTTAATTTTTTCACAATTTTTGTAGTCCTATTAGCAAATCGTGTGTCCCAAAATGAGAATTTAATTATGCAACGGTCAAGGCCTTTCGCTGTTTAAAAGTCAAATAGCCAATGCCACACATAGACATAATCGCTTCATGTCACAAATGTTAGTTAAAATTGCCATAAAGAATTAAAGGCTATCTGCACTAGTTTAATAATGAGGGATTATACCTCCCTGCATGGTCACTAACAGGTGCTAACAGGTGGTTACCGGTATCTCATTAAATCAGCTCTCAATAAACATAAGAAAAATGGGACCATAGGGGACCAACAGTCACCGCTTTATAGGCATTGTTTGCTATATAGAGGGCGTAAGTAGCTATAAGTAGTGCAGTGGGGCTTTAAACGGTGGAGCACCCTCATGCAAATATATTTTTGCTAATGCAGCATATTCTCTAGTGCTAATGGGAGTTGCGTTATTTTGGACCAAAGGCCTGAACATATCACATTAAATAGTTTATTTGCTGTATTCAAGCATACAATATAATTTTAATTTCTCTGTTCAATTATTCTCAAATTTGCCTATACAGATCTCAAATGGTAGCATTGACTTTATATGTGGTACACGTTATATTGATCGCAAAAAAAAAAAAAAAAAATATTATTCAATTCAAGCTAGTCTTGAAAACATATTCAGAAAATGCAAAAAAAACAGCATTTAGTGGTGCAAAATGACTTACGTAGGTTTGAAATCCACAATGAACGGCATGTCAGAAATAAATCAAAATATGTGATGAATAACATACATCGGAGATGAGTTAAACAACTGAAACATTTGAAGATGTACATGAACATGAACACATAAATGTATGTCAAACACACAAACATGGTAATCAGCAATTCTATGCCATGGTTATTTACAAGTAGAATGAGCAAACTGGACTGGACTTGATACAATATGATTTGATTCAAACCAAAGATGGCTGTTCTTTCCTTTGCAGACAGAGTTGCCAATTAAGCTTTGAAATGATTTTTGAATCTTTTGTTACCGACAGCATCATTGTTTCCAGATTGCAATGTGTAATACAAATATGTGTAGTCCAGTGTTTATTTAGATCATACATGTATGCTTCAGAATGTGTATGACATACACTTATGTGTACATGGACATTACCTCTTCAAACTGTAACAAAATGTGGAGCAAGCAATTTGTTTATAGCCTATAATTGAAAATATACTGTCCATGGATTTCATTGATTTATTCCTCATTGTTTTGTTCACTTGCATGTTCATGATAACACTGTGAGAGTACTATTTTTACTTTCTTGCTCCAAATTCTGTTTACTTTCTTCAGTCCATTGTAATACCTTTACACATATTTCAGTATGGCGTGCACAAAATCAGCTTTCATGAAATTCATAGAAAATGGGGGAAGGTGCTGTGATAGTGTCTGGAAAAGGAAAGAAAATGGTGATCAAAAATTATAACTCAAAGAGTCAGATATATATCATTACTCAACTAAAAAAATGAATATAAAATCAGCATGAAATTTAGAACTAAAATAATGTCTAAATAAAAAATATAAATCACATATGTTCATACAGTGTGTGTGTGTATATATATATATATATATATAACAATAATGTCTAAAGAAAAGCCAATAATTAAACATATGAATGACATTCATGTATATAATAAAAGTTAAATTTGTCAGTCAATCCTATACTACTTCCCAAGACCTTTTTCAGAAGCATAAAAACATCAAATGAAATTCGAGCCTGTCTTAATAACAGAATGAAGTACATGTACATGCAACCCTCTAATACAACTATTGACAGAAATTGTATTTGAATAAGTACATTTAATGAATCTTCAACCTGTATATACATGAGCATCAGAAGAAGAATATGAAAATTTGAAGGCTTTATCATTTTGAAGAATCAAAGCTTCTATTCAAAAGTCTTTTTAAAACTAAATATGCTTGAAGAAGGAATGGACTTATCATATTGTAGATGCATAGTAATGAAACGAATGGGTACCTAGTTACCTGTACATATGTAAAATGCAGGGCAATATACGGTAAGGACAGTGTATGACAAAGTATTGCTGGCATTTGCTGCCCACTGATTTAAAATTGGCCAAACTCTGAATGTATTGTACTGTCAATATAAGCTAAGCTACAGTACATGTAAAATGTATAGAAGCACTTGGAGCGTTGGGATATTAAATATAATGAGAAAAATTCTGAAGCTATTTCTTTTCTGAAACAATGAAATTTCTTACCCATCTCTCCTTTGTCTAGCATGATTGTGTTTTTGACCTGGGATGAAAATAGCATTGTGTTATGAGCGAGTACACAAAGTAGGCAATGAACCAGTGCGATCAGTTTTCAATTTGGCAAAATCTAATGTATTACATTTTTCTGCACATAACACAAGGCCAATATTCTTGAAACCCAATGATAAATGTGATCTCGGTCAGATATGAGTTAACAGAGTGACCACTGAAAGCTTGTATTATGATAATAATAATAATAATATGCTTTCTTAAACTTGGTTTCAGATCACAATCAAACCTTAAAGTTCAGCAGAATAAAGTGATGACAGGAAAATGTTCATAATACATATTTTTATTTTCAAAAAGGTTTTCGCTCAACTTGGAATACTGAACCTGAAATATAGAGATACTTCATGAATTGTGAGATACTTCATGAATTGTGCGATACATGTAAATATATGTATGAACAACTGATAGCACAGTGCGACTTGTAAAACAGTACAGTTGAAACTGAAATACAGAAATGTAAAACATGGACATTGATAAAGAGCAAAAATGAATCAAACAACCACAAAATATGACATGAAAAACAACATCTTTCGATTTTTTGGATGCTCATAAAGTCCCAACTCACAAAGCAAATCATATGTATATGTACAAGAGTATAATACTCAACGAGCACTCTTTCTGAATAGGAATATGTAATGAATTCATATCAATTATTTTATCTAGAGGCCGAAAATTTTCTGTATTTTTGCGGATGACGGGGCCAGGGTTTTATTTCAGCAAGTTGTTTTCAGGATGATGAACAGAGGCTTCTTTACATGTTTGCACATATGCAGCCAGCTCTCAATTTCATGGACCATTACATCAACTTTACTTCAATGAAATTTTGCAAATATAAAAACTCTCACAAAAATAAGAGCTTATATGATACAGGTACGAAGAACACACTAGATGTGAGCACAAAACATGAAACAGACTTACTTTTGATTCACACAGCATGCGTAAAGTTTGTGTTAACGTGATTTTAGCAGCGTTACTGGCTGGATTAGGATGACGGTTAGCAACAGAGGGCCAATCAATGCAAGCCTATAGGGCACACACACAAAAACAAAATCGCATGCCAAGCTGGTACTACATATACATGTATGTCAGGTGGAAATAATGTAAGTTAGGTGAATAAATGCATGTTTCTTAAAATGCTTAATAAAACATATTGAGATTTGATGGGGAAAAAAATGCATAGAAAATTCCTTTTTGAGTGTGGAAAGATGTCTCACGTTTTTACCAACAAAATTCACTTTGTAGAGTTTTAATTTTGGTAACTTTCTTCAATTCTGAGGCCAAAAAATCTTATGCAGGACATAGACCTGACTGAAACAAGAATATAAAGTAGATATAGAAGAACAAGTGAGAAGAATGAGAAGAAAAAGAAAGAGAAGAATGAGAAGAAAAAGAAAGAGAAGAAACAAGAGCAATAGAAGACAGAAAAAAAAAAGAAGAGAATGAGCAAGAACATGACCAGGAAAAACCAAGAATTAAAAAAAGGGTGGGGTGTCAGCAATATCACAACAATCAAATGTACTGCGTGATAGAGGTACAGAGAATGTATTACCGGTATGTGCACATGGAAGTCACTGTCTTACAATGAGCATAACATGCCAATAACAATTATGGTTGAAACAATTAACATGGATACGCTTCTCTTTCTCACATCAATGCAATGAGTAGACATTGATCATAATATTGACATACACAAAGCACCGACAGTATTTCATCAAAAGTAATTTGAGTTCTAGAAATAATGAACATACTCTCATACAATCAAACAATATTTGCAACTGAGTATATCAAACTACATACCGTTATACATGAAGAGGGGGTTTGACAAGAACTATTTCGAAAGAAAAGGGTTAAGGCCAGCCAGGATCACAGAAATCTGGTCCGTATATTTGCATACTCGTTGCCTTTTTTTTCATGGTTTTTGAGTGTTAATTTCAACAAACGTTACACTTTGTTTACACTCTGCTAGTCTAGACAACCAAGTGATCAGTTTTTATTATTATCAACATTTCTGAAAGAGTTTTACTCTCGGGTGTTTTTTGAAGTCTCTTTGTTGTTTTATAACTAAAACTCAAGACTTTGTGTAAAGCCTGCAAATATACATGTAAGGTATTTTCAATTCAATTCAATTCAATTCAATTTATTTCTCCACAAATGCAAAACATAGGGAGCTACATAGAATAAAATACATACATACATTGTACAATACAATAATAGAACATGTACATTATATATAAAATGACTCCAGTTGGAGCAATGTATGTTTTAAAAAGAAAAAAATTACGGATGATATGTGGAAGGGGTAGTCAAAAATCAAAAATGATTTGTTGAGGACTACCCACTTTCAGGATGAAACAAAACATGTCTTATGCATATACATGTACATGTATGTATTGAAAAGCTTGAAACAAGACAAATACACACACAGTGTAAATACAACAACATATGAATGCAGCATACATCAAACAGCAGGGAATGCACTATATGATAATGAGGGGAGACTGGTAACATATCACTTCTACCTGTCTATTGGTGCTTTGGGCAACGTCTGTCATGACCTGAAGAATGGTCACCTGACAAGCCTTGTGAACCTCAGGCTTGCTCTGTACATAGACTGACTGGCAAAACTGGGGCAACCATGACATTAAAATGATTTTTAACAGATTACTCAATGATTAGCTAAATTATTCTGATACTTTTAGACAGGGCATCCGTTTGACTGGCAGAACAGGGGCAACCATGGCATTAAAATGATTTTTAACATATTATTCAATGATTACCTAAATTATGCTGATCCTTTTTGATAGGGGCCTCCCATATTCCATTCTATTACGGTCATATAAAACTGATTCTGATCTTAACCCACCCTGCTATTTTTTCCTGCCACTCCCTTTTTGTATTATTTTATACAAGGGAAGAGAGAGAAGAATCTGAAGAAAATTATCTACCGGTAGTTGATGAAGACAGAAATTATAATCTTAGACTCTTAATCCCATTAAAAGTTGTAATCACATTAATCAAATTTCAAACTAAGTGATCAATTTTAAAGGTGAACAAGTAGAATTTTGTTCTCATAGCCAGACTTACACAGTGACTTTTTCCCATACGTTACTTATTACAGTCTATAAGTGCATCTGTTAATGTCATATACACATCTGTAAGAGGCTGACAATCTTTAAAGATAAGCTGCAAAAGGAGGGACAGGGACAAAAGTTCCTGGAATAGTTCCTGGAATATTTACCTTGGCGATGTTGATGACAGTCTGTGGGGATACATGGGATGGGTTGGAGCAGGCTACCATTAGGAGAAGCTAAAAGAGAAAGAAAAGAATTTGAATATTGTTACAAATATTTAAATTATAAATAATAACAAATAAATTTGGATTCACATCGTGTTTTATAAGGAAAACATGATAGGTTTACAGATATTATTACACCAGTAATAGGATTCATTCATGTACACAGTGTCCATAAAATTCCCCTCCATCAGGGGTACTCCTATCACATGGCCACCATGAGGGCAGATGGCAATTTGTATCATAAACATATGACTTCTATCATCACTTTCACCGCCTTATAAACATTATCATCCCTAATAATATCACTTTTATTACCACTTTCACCACTACCAATATGACCAACTTCATACTTGCAACCACCAGCACATCATCATCATCATTATCACCATCACAATCAATATCACCACCATCATTAACATAATCATCATCACCACCATCATTAACATTATCATCCTCGTCGTCATCATCATCATCATCATCATCATCATCATAATTAATATCACCACCATCATTAACATAATCATCATCACCACCATCATTAACATTATCATCCTCGTCGTCGTCATCATTGTCATCATCATCATCATCATCATCATCATCATCATCATCATCACCACCACCACCACCGTCATCACCACCATCATCATCCCCATCATCATCCCCATCATCACCAAGACCATGATCACCATCATATTGTTGTCACCATCATATTGTCATGATACCTACCTTCATGATCTCAACTTGGTGGTCCTCGCTGAGTGAGGGGGTGACCGCCACCGCTCTAAGAATCTGGTTTGGCATCGTGTCATTCTCGTGCTCTATCTCGCCTTCTCGGCACTTCAGTTTCTCATCTGCTACCACTTTCTACAGGGAACAAAACACACAATAATGATAATAATAATAATCTAGATTTATATAACGCTTACTAAGAAATACTGTCTCTATGAAGCAATTTGCAGATATCATTACCCCCGGTCATTGGATTCGTCCAAGCACAATGTGCACCATCTCCACTCCCTGGGGAGTATTCACTGTGAGGGTATATGAAATAACTAACACAATTTTTTTTTCTTCATCCTAACAGGTCCCCATTTCTTTCCTGGGTATGGAGTGGCAAATGTAGGTTAATGCCTTGTCGGGATTCGAACCCACAACCTTAAATTTCAAGTCAAGTGCTTAAACCATTCAACCATGACACCTCTACGATATAAATTTTAAGAGAATTCAACTGTTGATGGGTTAAAAATAAAAAGTTAACACGTTAGATTCCAAACCTGAAGTCCAGTGATCCCCAGTGGAATAATCTTGCTAGTCTTAGACTCCAGACACAGTTTGAATGGTTCAATACAGACTTCTCTCTGTGAGTGTGTAGAACTGGGAGACTCAGACTCCTGGCTGTAAGCAGCTGCATTGAAATAGTTAAAGGGAAACCAGTATTGGTTAAAACAAAGTGGTCAACCACTTGACAACAGACTATCAGTATACCATCTAAGTTTACTAAGAGACCAAATGTGATTGTGATGAGACTTAAGAAGTGGATAAAAGCCCCAACTTGAATTAGATCACCGGTACTGACTTGTTTGCGGGTAAAGAGAAATGCAGATGCAAGGAGGATTAGAACTCATGGAAAGTAGATGAACTACATGTAGTGTTGAATGAATGCAATCAAAATTTAGATGAGCTTGATCAGAGCAAGAACGCACATGTATTTCTAGTCTTGGATATTTTATATTTTTGAAACTGTTTTCACCAATCTTTGTGAGGGTTTGACGTGTTTGTAGATCTCGTACTATCGCAGACCTATTTCCTATTTACAGGTCTCTGGGTGCATAATGATGGAAACATTAGTGTAAAAAAAAATCTTTTTGACCCTCTTTTACAATGAGTACGGTACACTATTTGTATAATTTGCAAGATACAAATATTCACTTGTAGTACATTATGAAAGGTTAAGCACTGTCTCAAGGGATATTGATTCCTCTCGTTGATCAAATCTTGTTTCCACAAATTGCTTTTCAAACATGTTTTCAGTGAAAGTTAATCTCATTTCAATTAGAGGCACCATGTTAAAAAAAAACATGCATACACCTGTATATCTATATGTACTAAAAAAGCTCACTCAGTTGTTCAGATATGACATGGCACAAAACCACTATTTTTTTTAATATGATGACATAGGCTGCACATTTCTCTATCTTACAACATACCAGGTAGAGTTCATTGAATATGCGCAAGCTCTTTATTGCTTGCAGTTGCCATTAATTTACATGTATAACAAAAATATGCGGCAGTCTTTTTTGCTGCGCCATACTGTATCTGAATAAGTTTCATGTACACATGTACTGTACTGTGTTATAATTGAAGTAAACATTAAACAACCAATGCAATTCATTCAATTAGCTCCGTGTTTACAAAGGAAATGAGAAGCTGCAACAGATGTTTTTAGATCAACAGTTGGTAATGAGAGCTGTTTGTGAACGCTATTCAAATTTCTCATAAGCTGGTTACATGTACATACTGTATATCATGGTTAAAACCTTGCAAGTGCTTTGTCTGTTTGGAGCCAGAAGGGCATTAACTCACATAATTTAATACAGAGTAATGCCCTTTTTGCTCCAAACAGACTACTTGAAGCATGGTAACAAAGCCTTTTAACTCAAGAGCAATGTCATGTTCGGATTACTTAGAGTCATACACTGTACGTGTACTTGTGATGTCTTGCACATTTTGAAAGGGCATACGTGGGGCTATTGGAACTACCTCAGATGGATTTTTTTGACAATCTCAGTGATTGTGTAATAAGATGCACGCAAGAATCTGTTGCTACACCCACTATGCACTATACACTATCTATCCCCCTCGCATGAAATTTCTTCAATTTTCCATTAGATTTTTTGTTTCTACCTGTATACAGGAATAGTAACAACTGTTCAGTGTTCCACTAAGTATGCAGGTCGACATGTATGTTCCAATTAATCTATAAAACTAGAAAAACTAACAGACAAATCAGTGAATTCTAATATTTTCTAATGTACATGTACATGTACATGTATTTTAAAAAGTTTTCTCTGAAAATAGCAGCCTTTCCCCTCATAACTACATGTACAAGTATGTACATGTATTCTTCTTTCCTTTGTTGAAGAATGTTGTTTAATAGAAGCATGGTGTATTGACTTTCAATTGCCTGTCAGACTAAAGCAGAGTAAATGCTGAAAAGTTTGAAGAGAAAAACAAACTTTCCAGGACAAATATACAGTGTACCTGGCACACATACTTGACCTTTTATCAATGTTTACAAACAAACAATCATGTCTAGTTGTCTACCATACAGGAGATCTAAAGTTTCTCACTTGATGATTTTTAGCAAACATTCAAGGAGAGTTGATTCTGTCCTCAATGATCAGTGAGTAACATACATTTTGGTAAAGTTAAAGAGGATTAGGAGCCTCACAGTACAACTTTGTCAATTCGTCAAGTATGTACATGTACTGCTGCAACTGCTGGACCAAGATCTGAATTGCATATCTGCCATATAGAA
>BEXV01000289.1:80671-118793 GCA_003118195.1 Hemicentrotus pulcherrimus | reverse complement strand
CTGGTACATGTGAAGTTTACCAGTTGTGTCAACTGGTTTCAACTGGTACCAGTTGAATCCAGTTGCAACCAGTAGAATGAACTGGCATATATTCCAGTTCAGTCAACTGGATTCAACTGGTACCAGTTGATTCCAGTAGATACCAGTTGAAAATCCAACTGGTTTCAACTGTTTTTTCGACCTGGGTGTCCAGATTTTGCATGACTTTAGAGTGAAGAAGCACTTCAAGCAGTTTTAGATTTTGATCTATACCGGTATTCTGTAATTTCTTGTTTGAAGTTTGCAAATGCCAAATGAAGTGGTCATTTATATTAATATGCATGGTCAAAAATCTCAAAATAGTTTGCTGATCCAAACGATTATCACCAAACAGTTGAATGCAAAAGATGTATGGTATTTCGCCTGTGACCAAACTGAGTGCACATTGGCATAATGATTTATATACACATTGATACCAATCTCTAGACTGTCATCAGACAGGAATTCGAGCAGAGGCAAATTAGAGTTTAGACCATATTTTCTAAAATCACAAATTTTATTTGCATACCGGTATTTATGCCTCATCTGGATTGTCTTGTGGCCTAAAATACACAGCACATGCTTTAAATTGAAGGTTCTTATGAAACCATTTTAAATCTATTTGTGACCAATTTTTTCCTTCTCTGTAAGTGATTTAGTACAATTTTTTTCTTCTTGAATCAATGCAGATGTACCCCCTTTAGAGGACATGAGTGAACTGCTGAAGCAAGCCCAGCAACTGCAGGGAATAAAGGAGAGAAAGGGCCTGGCATCATCATCATCATCGTCGTCGTCATCGTCGTCATCGTCATCGCCCCATGGTCGTATAAAACCAGAGGATAAACCCAAGGTTCGAGTAGCCCAGGGAGATACCAAGCAGGGAGACAAGAGCAAGGTAGGTATCTGGGTCATTCCATGGCATGAGGTTTGGGCAATTTTTGTGACATCTACATGTACCAGAATTGAGTAACTGTTTTCCTTTAAATTGAGTTTAGCAGAAAAAAGCATGCATATTTTGTATGTTTAGAAGTTTTTTAGCTGGTTTCAACAGCATTAGGCCTACTGATTAATTATCATTTCCACATGATTTTTATAGGGAATATTCATCAATACTTCTCATACATTCTGATCACTCACTGACTAAAGTCGAAATGTTGCAGGCATATTCTCTACAAACTGTTCATGATCATCATAATTATAATTCTCACATCTCTGTCTTGAATCGATACACCAATATCTACCAAAAAGAAATTAAAATCTATTTGCAATTTTTTCTTTAGTTTGCAGGATACTGTTATGGTCTTCTTTAATAATATTATTTTCATTATCTTTCTTACTTAAATTGGCATACCGGTATTAGTTTATAACGATTTTGCATTCCAACTTTTGAGAATACAGGAGGCTTCATTCCTCTCCTTTTGAGGAGCCCCTAATTAGTAGTGTTGGTTATTTTACCTGACTGCTTAGAAAGAATAATTGCTTGTTAGTATAAGCAACCAGAGAACTGACAGCTTAAAGATGAAGTTGAGTTCTGGTCATGCGATTGCATTGTGAAAGAAACGGTGTGGAATCGACCAGAAAAGGTTGATCANGGAATAAATACATTTACACTCATATTTCATAATTATAGATGTGAGATATAATTACGGCAACACTTTTACAGTAGGATGAACTCTTAAAAGAAATGATATCAGAGATTGTATCGATTATTGTAGCTTTTTATTAGTACAAGTTTTATTAGACAGGGCCCTGAAGAATTTTAGCACTTGTTGAAGATTGATATGAATGATTACAGTCCCAGAATGGCTTGAGATCTGTTGATTGCTACGTAAGTTTCAACATTACTTGCTTTTACTTCATTGTAATTGCACTTTGAAATGAAAGAAAAGAAGACAGAAAGTTCATAGTGCAGCTAAATTTCAATTTTGAAAAGATGAGAGAAAAAAAAGAAAAAGATATTGCTAGAATTGAAATGAGATGAAGGCCGAGTGTTCTAGATGTTATCTATCTTCTTATAATTGAGTTTGCAATATTTCTCTTGTGACACCATTGAAACTGACAACATATTGAAAATGGACCAAATAAAGAAAAATAACATTACAGTGTCCTGAAGATCCAAGAGTCTCTCGCTATCGAGTTACTTTCGAGTCAGTTTGTAGTGGATTCAGTGGCGTTAACAAGAAATCTACTATTTGATAGTGTTTTGTTGAATGTAGTATACCAAAGTATGAAACCTCCAACATACACATCAAATCATTTTGATGGTCTGTTCTTTAAAGGCATTGTTTAACAATGTTTCCAGTTGTACACATCTGAGATGCATGGCCTATGTGTTATCAGGGTCTGTGATATGGTGTAATATTGAAGCCCTAAAGAAAATTGTGCTTCAAAATAATCATGAAGTGCCTCAAAAAGTAAAAATCTTTGAGAGACTGGTTTTACTATACTCTTTTCCCCCAAAAGAGTAGTGTTTTAAAAACTGTTGGGAAAAAGGTTTTTGAAATTTTGTATTCCAATCATAAATATCTTAATAATCAGACAGTCGATCAGCATGTAAGAGTCATGGGATTCCTGACTGACCTTAAGGTTTATGATTATGAATGCAGCATGAATAAATGTTTAGAATCTGAGGCAAAGATACCCAATCCCTTTAACCGTTTCTTCTCACATGTTCCTCCTTACAGACTGGGTGAATGATGACCTCCTGTCAAAGTTAGAGAAGCACCCTCGCTTGGCCAGTCAGCTGTCAGATCCTCGGTTCAATCAGGCCATGTCCATGTTCCAGTCTAACCCGCAGGGGGCCATGAAGTACTTCCAGGATAACCCAGAGATTCAGTCATTCTTTAAGGACTTCTGTGGAATTCTAGGTAGGCATGGGGAGTGCTTCACAAAGACTAAGATCAACTTTAAGTTGGACTTAACTATGGCAGGCCGTTCATGCCACTGGTTGCTCTCACCATTGGTTTGTCGATTAAAATCTTTAAATAACATTTTTTCGTTAAATAGTGAACTATCAACAAATGTAAATTTGTGACAACGATTGTCCCTTCAGAGGCCCCATGGCCAGTAAATGGTGAGAGCAAACAATGGCATGAACAGCCTGCCATAGTTAAGTCCAACTTAAAGTCGATCTAAGTCTTTGTGAAACACCCCCTAAGCATGACAGTGGGCGGATTTAAAGAGGATTTGAATTCTTAAACATCCTACATGTGTATTCCAGGGCCCCGTCTTGTAAAGAGTTGTGATCGATCCACAGTATGGCACTTTAGCAACGTGACTGAAGGCAAAGATTACGGGAGAATTCACTCAACCGAGATCAAATAATGTATGCAGTTCGGATTCTGTCTATTGAAATACCATTATATCAGGTGAATGAAATAATTTGTATTGAGGCACTTGACAAAGATTTATGAATTACATTTGGTTACATTACGAAAATGGTCTATGGTATACCGATACAACTCCTCCGTCGAGTTTAGGGAACGAACGCTATTATGGCTGAGAACAGTCGTGAAAATCAACAAGGTGGAGAAAATTCTGGTTTGCACTTGTGCAGATTGATTTTTTGCTCGGTTACCCTCGTCTTTGCCTTCTGTCGTGTTTTCGGAAGCGCTCTTTTATACAGGTTACCAATGAAGATGGGAGCATAGTACAGGACGATCTCGGTCGTGTGAATTCTCCCGTCTTTGCTTCCGTCGCGTTACTGAATCGCCCTAATGATTGCAAGTACTCCCATCGATCGCAAGTTATGTTCATAGTTGCGTATGATATTAATTGCAACTTATTTGCGATGTACTGGTATATCACCTCTTTATAAGAAGGGGCCCAGATATATTAGTAATACTTTATGTCAGATATACATGTATATGTTAAAAACATGCCTCGCTCAGAGGGTGTGGCGTATGCTCTTGTGATAATTGCTGTACACTCTATTCCTAATATGATTAACAGGGATGCCAGTTTTCAGGCAAAAGCCTGAATTCAGGCTCTGGCAAGTTATTTTCAGGCCATAGTTCAGGCCTTTTTGTGCGCACAATGGCTAAATCTAGGTGATTTTCAGGCCCTCTGGACAATTCTAACTGGCATCCCTGTAATAACTTTCCTTATTATAATCTGTGACCCTAACACTATGCTTAAATTTAATCTTAATCGTAAGTGTATAGACATGGTTGACTTTTGGAAAACTATGATATCTTTTAAATTATAAATATTTAAAAAAAATAATTACAATTTCGGTAAGACAAGTCATAGGTTAATTCCTGTGAAAAACTGGCTGCACACAAGAAAATTGGAAAGGGCCATCGCGTAAGCTCGAATAAGAAGTCTTGCAGTGCATTGACAGTTTAACATGACAACATCAATATCTTTTATGTAAAAGACAACAGTTTCCAAGTATGGTTCCAGTTGCAACGCAATATGTAATCCTCGATGTGTATATATATGAAATAGACTACAGAGTAAATGCAGCTTGAGTGAGTCTTTCATCACCAATGTCACTCTTCATTATCTAGTACACACTTTCTCCTGTGATAACCACTGTTGAAAGAACTTGTATGCAATAACCTCTTTGTTTCAAGGTGATGGTAATGTTAAATCTATCTTTTTCCACTTTCACAGGGGACCATTTCTCCACTCTAAGTCCAGCGTCAGCACCCCCACCTACTTCTGCCACCCCCAAGGTGAGTCCAGTTCAAGAGGTCANGGAGAAGCACCCTCGCTTGGCCAGTCAACTGTCAGATCCTCGGTTCAATCAGGCCATGTCCATGTTCCAGTCTAACCCGCAGGGGGCCATGAAATACTTCCAGGATAACCCAGAGATTCAGTCATTCTTTAAGGACTTCTGTGGAATTCTAGGTAGGCATGGGGAGTGCTTCACAAAGACTAAGATCAACTTTAAGTTGGACTTAACTATGGCAGGCCGTTCATGCCACTGGTTGCTCTCACCATTGGTTTGTCGATTAAAATCTTTAAATAACATTTTTTCGTTAAATAGTGAACTATCAACAAATGTAAATTTGTGACAACGATTGTCCCTTCAGAGGCCCCATGGCCAGTAAATGGTGAGAGCAAACAATGGCATGAACAGCCTGCCATAGTTAAGTCCAACTTAAAGTCGATCTAAGTCTTTGTGAAACACCCCCTAAGCATGACAGTGGGCGGATTTAAAGAGGATTTGAATTCTTAAACATCCTACATGTGTATTCCAGGGCCCCGTCTTGTAAAGAGTTGTGATCGATCCACAGTATGGCACTTTAGCAACGTGACTGAAGGCAAAGATTACGGGAGAATTCACTCAACCGAGATCAAATAATGTATGCAGTTCGGATTCTGTCTATTGAAATACCATTATATCAGGTGAATGAAATAATTTGTATTGAGGCACTTGACAAAGATTTATGAATTACATTTGGTTACATTACGAAAATGGTCTATGGTATACCGATACAACTCCTCCGTCGAGTTTAGGGAACGAACGCTATTATGGCTGAGAACAGTCGTGAAAATCAACAAGGTGGAGAAAATTCTGGTTTGCACTTGTGCAGATTGATTTTTTGCTCGGTTACCCTCGTCTTTGCCTTCTGTCGTGTTTTCGGAAGCGCTCTTTTATACAGGTTACCAATGAAGATGGGAGCATAGTACAGGACGATCTCGGTCGTGTGAATTCTCCCGTCTTTGCTTCCGTCGCGTTACTGAATCGCCCTAATGATTGCAAGTACTCCCATCGATCGCAAGTTATGTTCATAGTTGCGTATGATATTAATTGCAACTTATTTGCGATGTACTGGTATATCACCTCTTTATAAGAAGGGGCCCAGATATATTAGTAATACTTTATGTCAGATATACATGTATATGTTAAAAACATGCCTCGCTCAGAGGGTGTGGCGTATGCTCTTGTGATAATTGCTGTACACTCTATTCCTAATATGATTAACAGGGATGCCAGTTTTCAGGCAAAAGCCTGAATTCAGGCTCTGGCAAGTTATTTTCAGGCCATAGTTCAGGCCTTTTTGTGCGCACAATGGCTAAATCTAGGTGATTTTCAGGCCCTCTGGACAATTCTAACTGGCATCCCTGTAATAACTTTCCTTATTATAATCTGTGACCCTAACACTATGCTTAAATTTAATCTTAATCGTAAGTGTATAGACATGGTTGACTTTTGGAAAACTATGATATCTTTTAAATTATAAATATTTAAAAAAAATAATTACAATTTCGGTAAGACAAGTCATAGGTTAATTCCTGTGAAAAACTGGCTGCACACAAGAAAATTGGAAAGGGCCATCGCGTAAGCTCGAATAAGAAGTCTTGCAGTGCATTGACAGTTTAACATGACAACATCAATATCTTTTATGTAAAAGACAACAGTTTCCAAGTATGGTTCCAGTTGCAACGCAATATGTAATCCTCGATGTGTATATATATGAAATAGACTACAGAGTAAATGCAGCTTGAGTGAGTCTTTCATCACCAATGTCACTCTTCATTATCTAGTACACACTTTCTCCTGTGATAACCACTGTTGAAAGAACTTGTATGCAATAACCTCTTTGTTTCAAGGTGATGGTAATGTTAAATCTATCTTTTTCCACTTTCACAGGGGACCATTTCTCCACCCTAAGCCCATCGTCAGCACCCCCACCTGCTTCTGCAGCCCCCAAGGTGAGTCCAGTTCAAGAGGTCAAAGTTCATGATAGTCCTGGTGCAGATATGGCTGTGTCCAGCAGTACCAACCCCAAGCAAGCGACGGCCAAGGATGAAGCAAAGATGAAAGAGATCATGGCTGACCCTGATGTCATCAAAGCCTTCGGTCATCCACAGACGCCGCTTCTCTTTGAGGCTTTGCAGACGAATCCAGATCTAGCGCAAAGGTACATGCCTAATTTAGACTTATTCCTTCTCTGCCTTACACTTTATGAACACTTTCATTAATTAAAAGTGAAGAGTCAGATTTGTATTTCTAATTCTCTGTTTCATTGTTGCTTTTGGCAGGCTTCTAACAGGCTTCTAACATCTAGATGTGAACAAGCTTCACATTAACTGATCCGGTGTCTTCCTCGGGAAGCAAAATAAACAGTAGACGTAGTTCAAACTGTTAAGTGAAAGATATAAATTCCTGCATGGGTACGATTAACTTAGTTGAGGAGGGACAATCTAAGTGTTTGCAGAGTTATCCATTTTCTTCAGAATTACTGCATTGTCTTGTGATATAGAATGCTTGAGGTAAAACAGTAAAGCTATATTCGGATATGGAGGAGAAAACGCTGCTTTTAAAAAAAAAATTGATGTAAAGTGCAATACTGTTCACATTACCTATCTTATAACACAGATAACGCTACAACCTTTGTTGCTTGCAGTTTCTGGTTATTTTTCATTTTCATATTTAAAAAAAAAAGAATTAGTTTGTGGCGATTTACTATGGCATTAACTTGTATTTAGCCTAACAAGCATTTTTCAGGCAGCATCTTTGAATGGGGCTTAGTTAGAGTTCAGCAGTACATGTATCTAACATGTTTTCTTTGATATCTTTGTGTCTTCTTTTCAGGATGATGCGCACTGCTGATGCAGAGTTCAGACAACACGTACAAACGCTGGTCAAGAAAGGGCTTTTGGGCTTTGCCAGGTGACAAAACGTACAGCGTTAATGATGGAAGTTTGGTTGTATGTGAATGTGCCCACCAACAACTTCAACTGAGTGACGCAACAAGTAATAGGGAGTGGGTGAGTCTTCTGAGTTTACATCTCTTTGACATGTTTATTAAACTGGCAGGTGTAGCTGCTTGAAATGCAATATGTTTGAAAATCTTGAGGAAGATCACGGGACTCAACACTAAAATAATTAGGCGCTTTGGGCTCCTGACATATACTGGGGACCCCCACATCTGTGAAGATTTAACAGAAGACCATGCACTCGGATGCTAGACACTTTAATCTGAGAAAAATGTCACTGTGAAGCTCTACATGTATGTAGTATAGAGCTGTCTAGTGATGAGGTTTGAGCACTGAATTTCGAACTTTAACTATTATTTCAAAATGCAGTTATAATTTAGTCATACGGTGTGCTGTGACCAATAAATCACTGTATGTGGAATTCCGTCCATACACGTTTGTCCATTCTGCTTGTTTCTTAGTGTAGTAAAGCAATAAAGAAGTATGTTATATCAGACAATAGATGTACTGTGTCACCACTGGGTAAATAAATGATTTATTCAGTAAAAACATCTGCAATATAATACAGTAAAACACACAAACAAGAGCAAATATAAATTAGGTCTGTTCCTAACATACAGATATACACAATGAGTACTTAAATACAGGCTTACAAACATGTATAGAACTTGATCATATTTTCTATGTACAGATAATATTGATTTCTTTAAACTTGAGATTGAGCCAAGATGCATCCATAAAAAAGGGTATTAGAATGGTTAATATCCCAAGATCTCGACTCTTATTAAGGAATGGAAATTCAAACTATGTAAATTTACCAGCCTATATTTCAACCATTATCTTTTGTGTGCCATTGTAGCCATGTCAACAGTGAGGTATGCACATGTACTAAGCCCCCCTCCCCTCCCCTGCCCCCACAACATTAACAAAAATCAGAATTGCTCTGTGAGTGGTCAAAGTGTTTTGTTATTCAAAATGTGTAATTTGTTGTAAACTGCCCTCAAACAGCGCCAAACAAATCTCCTAAATGATTGGATGAAATGTGGGGACCCAACAAAAGCCTGAATGTTTTGATACTTTGATACCATAAGCTACTGGACGGTTTCAGATTCTGTCGATTTAGATTCTGTCCATTTTTAAACATTTTTTATTCCTCAATTATCTTTGTTGTCGTCCTCCCTTACACACATTCCACACAGAGCAGTGTCTACACCGATCACTCGACTCCCGTCGAAGTAAGAATTGAAGCACTGTTTCTGTTTTTGTATTGAGGGCGTTTGTCATTTTCTCAGCTGATTGGGTGCACGACACGGAAACAGTCCAAGTGCCCCGTATTTTTGTAATGCAATGCTATAGTGAATCGTACTCCACGTGCCTTAATTAATATTTGTGAACATTTAATTTGTAGTGCACAAATCCTCTGATATATGATATCTACACTTCATGCAAGTATAACAAAAGTTTGTCCAACTTTGTACACTACAACATGATGAATAAATAAACAAAGATAGTTGATAAGTACTTGTAAATTTATCTTACACTGAAACAAAATGGAATACAGTTTATGTATTTACACAACACCAAAATAGTACTCACTTTTCCACTGAACAATCTCAGTATCAGATCTAAAAATTCTTTTCACATTATAATCGTCAACATTGGAATAAAAATCTTGGTCCTAGAGAAGGTCTAGTTCTTGGTCCTACCAGAAGACTACTAGTTGGTCCATTTAAATGATGGCTTGTTGCTGCAGTCACACATCAATTCATTACTATAGCATAAATATTTAATTTGAAAAAAAAAAATGAACCAAAACCGGGCCATCAAGGTAATCAAGTAAAATGGATTTTGTGCCTCTCCTTTAAATATTTGTTCACTTTCTTTGTTCACATTCTCATTAATCAGCATCGAGAATGTGATGATTTTTAAAATTGATTTTTAAAATTCCTAGTTGTACATGCGATTCTTTTCTTTCTTGATAACAATTATTTACTCTGTATTTGTAATGTTGGATTTTTATGAATCCATACAGTTGTCTCCTGAATCAAATATAATGTATTTGAATAATCGTCACAAAATACTTTCAATTATTCTGAAATATTAGCACAAATTTTATGCTGAGAGAGAAGTGGTTCCTCATCCTCATAGTGGTTGATAATCAATTGTATAGTAATACCGGTATATTGTAACAATTATGAAACCACCTGAATTCTTACATGTACTTGTAGTTTAAACCTTCCAATAATGATTTGAAAATTGTCTTTCAAAACTGAGCTATTTCTGCCTCACTTTGTTAACGATTTTAGTCCTAAAAATGTCTAATTACAATGTAAAGAAGATTTGTGTTCTATGTTATATTCTTGAAGTTGTTTTTTAATAGCATTGTTCATCCCAATAAAAAAGGTTTTTACAGCAAGACCATATCCTTGACACATCAGTTATATTCAATTGTCACTGTTTGAAATAAAGAGTGAAACATTAAAATGGCTCACAAACTCACAAGATACTCAATAAATACTTCCATAAATATAGAACATAGAGATACAAGAATAATTAGATCAAATTATGAAAATACAAAATTCTTTCAAAAATAGGACTACCTCAAACGATTCAATATCATAATCAATCTGTACATATACATCACACAATATCTATATATTCACATGGTTTATGGATACATTGTCCGCCTATGTACACTCGTTTCTTTTCTACTAGATTTCTCGACCTTCCAATAGATACTGTAGACTTGTGTATACTTACAGAAATGTGAAATCCAAGGCTTTCAAATGATCACTGTATTTTTGCCTTTTCCCTCAGCTAGAGTATCATTTATTGTATACTCTCTCTCACGTTACTGGAAAACAATATACATGTATATTTTAATATTCCCGCTGAAGGCTTGCGTCTTCCTTTCATTTATTCCAACTGTACAACTATACAATTACCAATGAAGTACATTGTCATTATATTTCCTCTCTAACCCTGTTCATGCCCTCTTTCCGTACAGTTCAGGGTATCTATTCTCCTCATACAGTGTATGCTATGTAGCAGATTTCAACTTCCATTTGTTTTTGTAAATTCTAAAAGCCTCTCCTCTTTCTTTGTCTTTCTCTACTTGTAGCTCGATCTGTTTCTTCATTTTTTCATTGTTAATTATCTCTATCATCTTCTTATCCACTTCTCCCTCTCTGTCTCTTCCCATGGTGATGACCTTTGACATTCACTGCTGATATCATAATGTCAAACATCGTTCATAGCTCTCTAAAGCAAATTTCAAATCTTGATGCTAGAGGCCTCTTTGCAGACATACATGTACAAATGTTATATACAGGAACCTGTAGATGAGTTTTGTTGATGTTTCAGTGAAGTTCCACTCTAAAGGCTGTGCTTGATAACCTGGCCTCGTGAGTGTTGTTATGTTTATATGAGGAAAAAACAGAAGCCAAAAGACAACTACACATAGAAGATCTTCACTCAACTTACAGTTACATTCTGTTATCAAAACATTTTGTTGAGCGAAAGAAAAAAATGCCCTTGCTAGTTTCTTTGTGCCTTTGATGGAAATACTTCCTGCATCATATTTATAGAGAGATGATACACATATCTTTATAATTTCTATACATTCAGTTATATACAAAGTACACATTTCTCATTCTTCTTGCTCACATAAGTTCAGCATTTTCAAAGATGTTGAGCAATCATTTGCTGGCCTCTTCCTGTTTATCCAATTTTAGCAATTGAATGTTGATTTGTCTTCGGCCTTTGAAATACCAGTTTTCTTGAGGCATTCAGTTTGCTTCAAAATGAGCATTTCCACCTATTAATGTCTCAATTCACCCATGCCTTAGTCATCATGCCTGTTTTATGTCCCTGGTTTCTAATTGTTCGTTCCAGAAATATTTTGCAACCCTTTTGACTTTTCCTTCGCTTTCAACTTTCAAATACTTTCCTGACTTCTTCTAAAGACGCAAAGTCAACAGCGAAAGTACTGACACATCCAGTGGCTTTAGAAGGCATTTAAAACTTCCTTTAGTCACGTCCTAAACGGCATCACTCAAAATATTCTACACATAGAATAATGCTGTGCATCATTGTTCAAGACTTCTGTGTTTTCCAATACTCTAGCCATACTTCTACCTGCCCGTAGTTGTTTTCCATCCAACGGATATTGGCCTTTGTGTTGTCAACGGCTTGAAGGAAGTTGCTGACGCCAGATAAGTTCTCCAGGTCCTCCTTTTTACTTGAAATAAAAGTCTCCAGCTAGGAAAGATTCCAGCAAAGAAATAAAGCGTTAACGATGGAAGAAAAACTACAGATAATGGGATAATGTTAATGAAAAGTTACATGGATTTGCAATTGTTTCCAAATAGATGGTTATTGGACAAACTTGGTCAACTGTGACGTGGCAATATGCCTAGAAGCTGCGGTACGATGATGGGCCAGCAAATTAGTTTTGCAGACTACAGATTTTGATATTTTATCAACTAAATTCTCTCCACATACTAAACCAAGATGAGGTTCAAAGTGTGGTAGCTTTGATGATGGAATGTAAAAATGAGAGGGATCATATAAGAAGAACTATTCAGATTGCAATATATCTCTTTTCCTCATTCCTCATTCATAGAAACGGCGAAATAAAACAAAGAACCACATTATTTTAAATGTTTTATTCTCACCTCTTCAAGTTGGTATTGGGTATTAAACCATTCTGTTACAGCTGTAATAATGTTGCCCATTAAAAACAAGCCAGATCCATATCTAGATGAGATAAGAAGAAAACATAAATGTCAAATGAATAACAAAATGTGTCTGGTAGTAAACTTGAATCTTATCCTAATTATATTAATCAAGTTTTATCATAGTGTGGGACCATCTGGGGCATATAGCTTTATTATTTTAGCTACATGCACCTGTACATTGGTTATCCTATCGCTTGATATCAAGATCAATTAATAATGCTTCCTGAATGAGTATTTATAAGAACCTGAAATCCATTACACATTATTGATGAATTAAAATGCAACATCATATGGTCTATCATCACAATCATCCCATCATCATCCTCACAACAGTCATCATCTATATCCTCATCGATTCCTTTGTTATCATCAACATCATTCTCATCAGCATCATCATTAGCAACAGCAATATCTACATCATCAACATCAGAATCATCAGCATCATAATCCCAATCACCATCATCATCAGAATAATCAGCATCACTGATGAACATCACATCACACACCTCAACTTCAACATCATTTTGAACATCATCATCACACAATTATCATCAACATCATCATCGTCATCATAAGCAATATTTTTACTATTATCTCCACCGTTATTACCTCCATCCTCATCATAATCACCATCATCACCATCATCACTATCATCATCATTGCCATCTTACTAGGCTTACAAGCCTTTAAATGCTTTCTTATAGCAGTCAATCAAATCTTCATCATTATATGCAATCACTGTTTTTTTTTATCATCACACCACTAGTCACAAGAGGAGAGTACAAGTATTTCATTGTCAATACACGACTGTCAAAAATATTGCTAATTTTGGGGGCAAGATTGTAGGACTACATACAAGTTTCTAAAGATTATCCATACCTATCTTTCAACAAATCCCATTGGTCCCTGAAGAAATTCCATGCCAAGTATCCTCCAATGGGGTTCCCTGAAACATACTGGAATACGCTAACTGCATCCGTCAGAGAAAGTTGCTCAGGATCAAGAGTACGGGATAGAAGCCTAGGTGAATAACAGTCAATAATATGGCATTAAAAGTGATTCATTAATCATTTATAGGATTTGTAAAGAGTAGATGTTTAAAATTTAACTTATTTTTCTTGCGACGAAAAGATGACTGCGCTCATGTCATGAATATTCACTAGCCAAAGACAATTACAGAGCCTGTCTCATGAAAATGCTTCTGTGTCAGGTGGGTCAGAAAGAGGTGGAACAGTAAATGGAAACACATTATTTCATCAAGGATAAGGGTTTATTGATAGGATTGTCATTCGCTTTTGGGTTAGGTAAAGTGTTTGGTTCACGGTTGAAGTTAGGGATTCTATTAGCATAGTTCATGTAGGATATTGACAGTGCCAGTGGAGGAATTGTCGCCCAAGCATAAGTGGTAGAACCCACCTGTTGATCAACCATGGTTCCCCTGTGGCCGTGAGCGCTGCCAACCAGTGTTTCGCTTCGCCCGGTGAGCTTTGCTTGTAGGAATCCCATGTCGATTCCCATACGTCTGCTCCCCCAGAGGCTACCCGTGTGCTGTAGGCGAAGCTNAGAGAAGTGGTTCCTCATCCTCATAGTGGTTGATAATCAATTGTATAGTAATACCGGTATATTGTAACAATTATGAAACCACCTGAATTCTTACATGTACTTGTAGTTTAAACCTTCCAATAATGATTTGAAAATTGTCTTTCAAAACTGAGCTATTTCTGCCTCACTTTGTTAACGATTTTAGTCCTAAAAATGTCTAATTACAATGTAAAGAAGATTTGTGTTCTATGTTATATTCTTGAAGTTGTTTTTTAATAGCATTGTTCATCCCAATAAAAAAGGTTTTTACAGCAAGACCATATCCTTGACACATCAGTTATATTCAATTGTCACTGTTTGAAATAAAGAGTGAAACATTAAAATGGCTCACAAACTCACAAGATACTCAATAAATACTTCCATAAATATAAAACATAGAGATACAAGAATAATTAGATCAAATTATGAAAATACAAAATTCTTTCAAAAATAGGACTACCTCAAACGATTCAATATCATAATCAATCTGTACATATACATCACACAATATCTATATATATTCACCCTATGTCACCTATATTAAAAGAAAGGTTTTTCACAATTTAGAAGGTTTTAGGGGTCTTAAACTGAGAGAAAAAACAAAACACAATATTGGGGAGGGGTTATATATGGGCTTTTATGATATCAAAAAAACATTTAGGAAAGTGTAGAAGTTGAAAGGATCTTAGGATTATGCCTTTTCTTTTTTTGTCATTAATTGTTACTCCTTACAAATAGTTTAATTGAAATATTGGTAAAACTTACTCGCGGCCGTTTGAAAAGTTTTGAAACAATTCTTTCGTTTTTGCAATGCAGCTTTCGTGTCCATATGCGCACATCTGCTGGAGAATCATCACTCGTAATAACCTGTTTTTATGAAATACATGGAAAAATACAAAGAATCATGGAAATATTCTTAAACAATTGAAGTTATTTTAAATTGTATACACTCATATCTTTATTAAATTAATATCTTTAAGACTTTTCATTCTTGATTTGCTTTACTGTGAATTAATCAATTCCATCTTTATTGGTAAATTCCATCTCTATTGGTCAATTCAATTCCCTCTTTATCATTGTGGGCTCATTAATAATAATTAAACAAATTATACAGTAACATTTGGTATACATTCTCCTAAGACTATTTCCCGCAGTCAACTTCCAAAACAAACAAAATTCATTACTTTTTTGCCCTGAAGCAAACATAATTATAGTTTGTCACGTAATATAGTGGTATCACATAAAATCTATCGAAACTGTATATCTGCACCTTTCAAAATCATTGGTTTTAGTCAACTAATTTCCTCACTCAGACCTTCAAAATAAATTACTTACTTTTCTTGGTGCGGCCCAGTATTGTTCCATCCCACGTAGTCATATACAGTTCTAGCCTGATGCAGAATGTACTCCTGACATAAACAAGACAATGTGAAAGATTACCCCCCCAAAAAAGAAGAAAGAATTCTGGCCTTCCTAACGATAAATACAACCGTGCCATGATTATGGACCTCTCTCATAACTACATACATGTACATCATAATTTTAACCTGGCGCTTCAAACGTCAATTAGAAGGTCGAAATTTTCCTTTCTCATCGGTATGAAATATAAACTAAAAATAACGACACAACGTAGTCTACATTCGAGGCTGCAAGATGAAAATTCATCAACATAATTTGTCTAATGAAGATATGAACATGTCGATCAATTTTTAAGGAATGTGACATTCCGAATTACACCGCTCTCTTCGGTAACTTGTTGCTTTGAGATCTACTTGAACATTTGTTTATGTCCCAGTGGACATTCCAGAGATGGTATGGTAAGTTTTGTAAGTATAAGCCCTTGCTGTCGTTGTTGTTCTTGACTGAAAAAAACCTAGTTGGTGAGAGCAGGTTTTTCCTTAACTTTAGATTTAAAAAAGAAAAGAAATAAAAGAAGATGCAATGAAAAAAAAAAAGGAGAAAAAGAAAAAGACATGAAACAAATAAAAAAAGGCAGTAGTAACATTGGGCTCTTTATATTTTTGTTAAAAAAAGAAACTGATCAAACTATCAGTGGGAAATGAAGGAACTAGACATTCAAATTAACATCAAGACGGCAGAGGAAGAGATCTATACTCGGGCATTGCCAGCTAGCTCTCTTCAGCTTTCATCATCAAGAAGGGACGAAAATAAAAACAAACCTTGAAGATACCGTACACGGGCGTCGTTCTCAGCATGCGGTCAATGTACTCGAATGTGACTATTGCTCCTTTCCAAGGGACGTAGCTGGTCTCGTGCTCCAAATATCTGGTGAGGTCGAGAGCGACGGAGAGGTTGAGACGACCTTCGGTGGCGAAGCTGAATACGTCGTCGATCAGCGCGGCACGACTGGCCGGTGAGATGATCTGCAAAGAAGAGAAGATGAAGACAAATAAGACACGTTGGATCCTAGACGGAAATAACCGTCTGGTATGAGTCATTCTTTAATAAAACTGACATTTGTCAACATGCGGTCAGAGGAGCCTAATGTAATCTCAGCGGAACAACTGTCGATATCAGAGACTGAAGCTTCCAGTCTAGTTGGATCCATACCATGGTAACAATTTTCCTGCTTTTTTTTCTCGTAGATTCTACGAATGAAAATAGTAAAATTCTTTGATAATGTTACTGTTAAAGACCTTCATTTTTGCTCTTGTTGAATGTTGGTTAACTACTATAATTCCTATACCTCCGAATGAGAATGAAAGTTGACTGTTCTCTCCCTGTCATTTTCTCACCTCACATGGAAGACTGGGAAATAGGATACAAGTAAATGTTAAAATCATTTACCGTGTGGTCTTCCATAAGTTGTCTGGTTAGAAGGCGCCAGTTGTGGGTATGGTAGTTGGTTCGAAAGAAACCGGTCCTGTTGACATTCACCAGTATCCACTGGTCGCGTTGGACATTTGGGATTGCTAATGCTCCTTGAATAATGGTGAGGAAAATGTGAAGAGGTAATTTTTACTGTTAGAAGATTCAATTGTTAACTGTTAATCAGATATGTCTCAAGAACGACTGTGTGCACCCCGTCCCATCATAATCTGTAGCGAAACAGGGATGTGACAGCAAGCTCTATTCAAGTGTTTACATATCAAGTTGAGGTGAGATATCAGTCAATGAACTTTCTATTTTCTCGACATTTCTATTGCTAGACATTTAAAGCTTACAACAGAACAAACAAAATAATATTAAACATACAGTGAGCAGGATATAACCAACACGACCATTGAACATTTATCACAATTGTGTTAATCATTTCATCTCCAACAAAAAGAATGTGTCATAAATAAAGAAGAGGATTAATGTTTAAAGTCGCATCATGTTCTCAGATGAAGCTACGTGATTATCCAAACATCATTATGTTGATGTATTTTGTTTTATCAGCTAGAGCACTTTTCAATACTATATCAACAAACTAATAGAATTGACAACTCAAACAAAAAACACTTTCTGTTCATGTCAGAAAGAAGGGAAATCATTCGAAACTGTATTTGATTTAAATACGGTGCCAGGAGTGGGATTAACTGGAATGAAATACCAACCTGATCTAGTGTTTAGCCAGTACGTGTATGGTGAAACGATATCATTACTAGCAGCAGATGAGAACGTCACTGGAATAGGCCAAATATATCTATACAAACAAAACATAAGTTACATGAGGTATCTATTTCATTGTTACCTCGCTCAATTTTACGTAGATATCGTCAGCACCGTAAGCAATGTATTGACAAATAAATGTGCAAAGGTTTGGTGTGACTTAATTCATGACCCAGTCATGCCTCCGTCAAACATTTCATTGCCGAAATGATAAATGTAGTTTGATAGCTTGCCAAGTGTATTTTGATAATTAAATTCCATTTTCACCACAAGAGAGAGTCAATCTTTATGCATGTTTAGAAACAGAGATAGAAACAGACACAGAAAAATATTCATGTTCGGACAAATCACGCCAATCCCGATCCCCGGAAAGTTTGTGCCCGTACGCTTTGATAAATAGAACAGCTATTGTATGTGTATTTGTGGTGAAAACAACCATTTTTGGAAACTGTAGTTGTAAATAATAGTACCTACTGCTGTTAATTAAACCTACTACAACTTCAAATAAGCGAAGTCTATGTGAGGCCTTCGCCATATAAAGTATAGGTGCATCTTAAATAAAATCAAACACTTGATAGCAGTTTTTGAAGCACAGTTTTTTGGCTGAATAACCATTCATAACAACTGCCTTACTTGTACTGGGATTCGTCGACTTCTGCCTTGCCCTTGTCCAACAGGAAGTGCTCCTGGTGAAGACACACCATGTCCTGCCCGCAGTCACGTGACACGGTCACTACGGGATATCCCATCTGACCCAACCATGGTGCCATCAGATCGCTGATGTCCCGTTACTGTCCGTGAGCCTGAGTCACCTAGATAATAATGGCGAAGGTACATTTTAAGCTATATCGTCCCAGGTTTTGTTAAGCTTCTATCGTGATATATTCACACTTTGTAGAAAGACTGGTGTAACCCGTGCATAAAGTTGGGTGTCATTGGTGCTTGATGGATTACTGTGCACTCTCTGAAAGATCCCCAAAAGCTGGGGGCACTGTAAAACATGTTGGGAGCTACTTGTTTAAAAGTGATGTCATGTGGATGTTTCGCCTTTAAGTATGGTGCCACCATTTTTGTTTATCGTTGGAGAATTTGGAATCCAACTTCCTCCCCTTAAGTGATTAACTTACGCCTTTCGAATCACTCTTAGGTCCTAAACACGTTACTGCTCCAAGCTCTCTAGATCAAACCACCCCTGAATATTACCAAGAAAATAAAAATAAATGAAGGGTCGAAATGTAAAACACCCCTATTTATACCATTTTAAGAGCTGAGGGAACTCCGTATTAAAACCTTCCTTTCTACGGTATTTCAAGGAGGTTTGGTAAAGTTCTTAAAATCATGTACATTTTTGTTGTTGGATGAATGACATGCGAAGAACAAACTGTCGAGTCGGATTATGTGGAAAGAAGTGCAATTATCTGTTTATGATATCTCTCCCCTCTTTTTATTTCCACGTAGCCCCTGTAAGCTACGCCGTTGTCAAATATTGTGAAGTTTTATCATTATTTTATACAGTTGCGTATTTAGGCCTAATTTTTTTCCTTTATACATTCATTTCGGGATTGAGTTGGAATCATCAATATTCGCTGAATTGACTTTCGAGTATCTATCGCACAGATCTTTGCCTGCAACACCAAGGGACTTTATAAGATGCATTAAGAAAATACCCTCGTGGACTGCCCTGCGAATGTCTAAAATTGAAAGGTTTATAAAGACGAAATGGATGTCGTGACAACTTTCTCTTTCTTTCACTCTCTCACTCTCTCCCTTCTCCTTCAACCTTTATTCTATATCTTTTCTTGCAAAGTTTTAACTTATCTGCTATTGTCAATAAAGCAGAGACAAGATCTTGAATATATTACGTTAATAACTCTTAACTTTCCTACAGACACTGATTTTAGTGATCATATCTTTGCAATTGTCGTTGATACTCACTTCTTCGTAGAACCTTTGTATTTTCAAACTTTGCACGCTGTATTTGGATGAAAGTAAGGGGGATCCACAGAACATTATTACTTACCGATGTAATCGCTCGCCAAATATCCCATGCGTCTGCGTTGCCATACTGCTTGTTGCGAAGAAATACCTGGAAGTTAAGACGAAAAAGTTTTAATTCATGATCATAATAACGAGAAGGGAAGGAGTAAATAAGAAGAATAATACGATTAGATTCATTGGCTTCGTAGTAAATTTAAAGCCGTCGAATTTCACTTTGATATAACCCTTTTAACTTAAAATAAACGAGGCAACTGTTTTTCTTCTTATACTCAACGGTTCAAAACAATTATCAATATTTCGACTATAGGAGATGAGGAAAATTAAATTGGAATGAAGTCAAACGCTTTCGTAACGTAGTTTCAAATTTACTACTTCCATAAACTACTACCCATAAACTGACATAGGTAATGGTGAAATAATGAGATTTTAAAAAAGATTAAAAAAGAGTACAAGGGTAGTTAAACTTACCTCTAAGCCCTCCTTAAAGGTTTCGTATCTAATGCTGTGTTCAAGCATACGGAGAATAGCAGGGCTCTGAAATGAAAAAATAGATTATTTCGTAATAATTCTACGTTTAAGAACAGTGCAGTCTTCCACATGGTGTTGTTTTCCTTGTTGAGTACAGTATCTGTCTTTTTGATATATCATAGTTGGTAACTGTCTCTTCATGATTGTGATATACTGCTTCTGTGATGATTGATTGATTGCAGCTGATGATTCGGTATTTAGCTATCGAGTTTGAATGTTAGATGCCAACTTGAACCAAAATTAGACAATTAGATTATAAGGTGGCGACTGGGATTCGGGTAGAGTCTGGACTCAGACTCAGACTTAAGAGGTATTTTTTTTCGTATCCAGACACCTACCCCCTGGACTTTCAATCCCCGGATAACCACTCCCAGTCAACTTTCCCCTAGGACAACTACCCTCTAAGACGACTACCTCCGGGACAACTACCCCCGGACAACTACCCCCGGANTCCCCTAGGACAACTACCCTCTAAGACGACTACCTCCGGGACAACTACCCCCGGACAACTACCCCCGGATACTACCCCCGGACAACTACCACCCGGACAACTGCCACCCTAGGATAGTTGTCCCGGGGGTAGTTGTCCTAGAGGGTGGTTGCCCTAGGGGGTATTTGTCCTAAGGGGTAGTTGACTGGGAGTGGTTATCCGGGGGTAGATGTCCAGGGGGTAGGCGTCCTAGAACCATTTTCTTTTACTTGAATTCGGATTCAGTCTTAAGAGTTAGTGTCTCGGACGAAGTCTTGGCCGTGGACGTTCTGGACTCGACTACAACATTGCTTTGTACACATACCTTCTGGTAGCTGATCATGTCAAAGTTGTCCATGATATCACCGACCCTGGTGACAGGCTGCTGGATAGGGTGTGACGTCACTAAGGAATCCAGCTTCATCACCATCTGTAATTCCTTTACCACGAACTGCTCATCCCACTGTACGAACATGATACAAAGAGGATTTTTGTGTGTGTATTGAAATGGTCTTTTTTATTTGTATAATTCACTTCGAAGTAGATTGATAAAGTTGACAAATGATTCACATACCAGTGTAAATGAACATTTGATTTCATATAATGCAGTGAACATTACAAAGAGGATTGTTTATTTACGAGCAGATTTTGATAATATTTATTTAAAAAAATTGACGGTGTTAAAAATTATCTTAAAATGAATCCGACTTGATAAGCCATAGTATTCTTGTTTTGAATCGATATTTTATGCTTAATACTTTATTCTGAAATTTGTACCGACTTCTTAAACGGGTAAAATCCGACCCATTTGTCAATTGGGTTGAATAAGTAGAAAAACCAAACAAACAAACGGGGATAGTTTTATCAAAATCGCACGAACAATTAGAACTTTATGCATATTTTCCTTTATGTTCCATAAAGGAATTGTGCACATATCCTATGAGGATTCAATCCATATTGACAGGCGAAGGTCCAGGAAAATGTTAATGGTTAGGTGTAATAAAAAGAGGGAAAAAAAGGAATTTCACGACTCACCATGGCCCAGTCTGGGAAAAGGTCTTCCAGGGCAATCTTTCCCATGACTGTAGCGAAGCATTCCTTCAGCCAGAGCTCATCCCAGTACACCTGCGTTACCAGGTTGCTATACCACTGTCAAAAGAGCAAACAAAAAAAGTAATATTTACTGAAAATACGACCTTCTACATTTTCATTATCCCTTCTAGACAATTTTTGGTTTGCTTGTTTTGACTGCTAAGAAAGCATGCATACGCTTGTAAGTAAGCAACCTGGGGAGCTACGGCTTTAAGCTATCTCACAGTGGATAATTACCCCCCCCCCCCGAAAAACTGGTTTTATTACAAACCAATTTTTTATCAGGCTGGACTTCCCCTTTAACGAACAGCGAGGTGGTGGGGGTAATTGTCCTATGGGAGATTTTCAGGGGTGGGGAATTGTCCTCGGGGAGGGAGGGGGTAATTTTCAGGGGGTTAATTGGCCTCGGGNGGGGGGGGGGGGGGGGAATAGTTTTCCGGGAAATAATTTTCCGGGGTTGATTGCTTAGGGGGTAATTGTCCTGATACGTCTTTAAAAAAAGTTCACACCGATTTCCTACCAATTTTACACTGTGTAACACTGCTCATTCCGTTGGGATTTACAAAACACAACTACTAAAACACACCACAGATAACCACTGTTGAGGAAATGTCAATCAATATATCATTAGATTTATCGATCACTTCATGGCTTCGTCATAATTATCATGTAGCCACAGTTCTACTAGCTGCTGCCTATAGCATAGGTGAACCGTGATGTATATCTATTTTTGTGAGTGAAGTTTGTAATTTTTCAACATTGTATTTGACGTCAATTTGCATTATACCCGGGCATTGTACGTTAACCTGAATCGGTAGAGGTGGTTATTGTCCTTGGGGTAGTTTTCCGGGGGTACGAAATATTAATAACACAAGCTCCTTACTAATCTATGGAAGCTGTACATGTAAATGCCTTGCATCTAAAAGTATCATCTATTACTGCATGCACTATCTAGCTGTTGACTTTAAGCCCTGAACAGTAACATTCACCTCCTATGTTTCGAGATGAACTACTCTTGGTATGTTCACTGGTTTATAATTACAGCTTGCAAACGAGTAATCCACTTGTAATCAACTTTGTGTCTTTATTATGTCTACACATCACGTTATCTCCCAGGTCGAAAAACCAGTTGAAACCAGTAGGCACCTGGTCAATTGGTACTAGCTAAAAGCAGTAAACAATACAAGTTTGAACTAGGACCAGTATAATACCAGTTTAACTGGGACCAGTACAATACCAGTTTAACTGGGACCAGTAGGTTACTGTTTTCAACTGGTAACAGTTGAAACCAGTATGTTCAAATGGATTTTTAAATGGAAATTGAAACACCGCCAGCTGCCCAGGGACCATTTGAAAAAAAGCAGTTGACATTACAAAGTTGACTTACCAGTTCATTTACTAGTTGATTTACCAATTGAAAACCAGTAGATGATAACCAGTTGATTTACAAGTTGAAAACCAGTAGATCTAGACCAGTATTCTACTTGTCCCAGTGACAACTGGTATTCTATTTGTCCGACTTCAAACTAGTATTGCTACTGGTTTCCTAATTGTAGCAACTGGTTTTAACTGGTAACAGTTGCGACCAGTTCAAACCAGTAGATACCAGTTGGAAATCCTTACTGGTTTCAACTGGTATCAAATGGAATTTCGACCTGGTCTATCGATCAACGTATCAATCTCCGTCAACTTTCCCCACGGATTACAAAAAGTCCCTATTGTGTTCCCCACCACGAGAGTTCAAGAAATTAGCAGAGCTCGTCCTACCTGATGACCAAGTTCGTGGGCGATTACGAAANCCCCGCCATGATAGTTCAAGTAATTAGCAGAGCACATGAATCCTACCTGATGACCGAGTTCATGGGCGATTACGAAAGCGATCTCCTGAAGGGTTTCTGTTGGAGTCTCTCTTTCATCATAGAGCATGTATTCTTCTCGGTAGGTCAGGAGACCCCAGTTCTCCATGCCTGCAGGCACAAGCTGAGGCAAGGCTACCATATCTGAAAGAAAAACCCATATTTTCCACAGAGGAATTTGAGATATACATACATCGGACCGTGTGGAGGATTAACCCTGTGCTAATGCTTCTACTACTACTTCTACCACTACTACTACTACTACTACTACTTCTACGACTACTACTACTTCTACTTCTACCTGTACTACTACTACTGCTTAATGAAGTAAAAGACACAAAAAAGATAGTTTGAGTTCGAATTGTTGATCTTGTTTCAATTTTTTTTTTTTTAATCATGATCACCATCGCCAGGAAAGCAAACTGTTCTCGGGGAACTTTTGATCGTGTGAACTTAAAATAAGAAACATTTGAGAATATGTTTGAATATAAATGTAATTGGAAGGAAGATTTAGTTCTCGAGAAAATAAAGGGTTTACACAACAGAATACAGAGAGATGTGAAAGAAAACATTCCATTCATCGGAAAGCAGAACATTAGAGAACATTTTTACCGTTCAGAGAATCTGATAGTTGGTTCAAGGTAAATTCCTTTTTTTTTTTGGTACTATCCTACGCTCTGGTGACATTGATCAATAACTACCAATATTATCTATAGAAGGCTTCCAAGTGGTACAATAAATCAGGGTATTTAGTATCTTTAGCGCAATATCGGGAACTTCAACTGTCGATACAATGATTATTGCTTGATTTTCGAATTGTGTTATTTCGCTAGTCATCCTATCCACTTTTTACTTTTGCCAAACATAGGACTTTTCCACTATTCTGGGATTCATGCCCAAGTGGCGCTACGCGATGAGGCAGTATGCAAATAATGCATTCGATTCATCAAACAAATCGTCTTGTTAGGAATGGTGTGTTTAGAATATCACAAGATGGATACAAAATGGGTCTGTTGAGCGTCAGAGGGAGTTAACTCGTGTACTTTAACGCTCTTTTGACACTCAACAGAAGTAAGGGATGTGAGATCTAAACTGATCTACCTACATTGACACGTGAAAAATGTTTGTTAGAGTTCGGTTATGTATGATCATGCTTCGTGTTACATACCTAATTTGGGCAATGGATAATCGAAGCCGCTGTAATCTTCTAGAATGTTGAAAAGCCTGACTCCAATATCAAGCGCGAAATATGCCTGGTCAATGACATCTTCTCTTGCCCAAACTCGGAACTACAACGGAAAACAGTTAGAAAGGGGAAAGAAAAGTGAAATTGCATATACCACAATAGTCAATTGTCTCTCGTTAGATGATAGAAGGGATATTGGCAGAACATCGATAAGAAGAAATGTACAGAGCCAGAGAAGGAAAGAAGAACTGTCCGGCAAAAAGTCACAACCATCCTTCCTCGGACCCGTTTCACAAAGCCTTTTCTCATTGACAAATGACAAAAATCTGTGACAAATCTGTTGATAACCAATCAAAAGCAAGGATTTCATTAGCTTATTACAAAAACTGTCATTGTCACTGATGACTATTTTTTGTGAAACGGGGCCCTGGACGATGTAATTCGAAGTTCGCACATGGACAAAATTAATCTTAAAATACAAAATGATAAGCATGTTCAGCAAGCAGCTCGTACCTTGCATTCGATTTTTTTTCTTCTTCTCTTTTAGTTTGTACAGTGTAATGAAACAAGTCTGTCCAGGAGTAAGTCTGCTTTTAAATGTAGTCGTGTTATTTTAAGTCAAATTTCCCAACATACAACAAAAAATTAATTAAAAATAAACAATACCTCAACTCCATCTCTGACCAGCCTCGTCTTGCTGTGGAATTTGCAGACGACGAACGCAACGAGGTAGGTCGACATCACGGGCGTGGTTCTAAACGAGGTCGTCTCCCACACCTCACCTTTGGCCGTCGTCGCCGGAATCGTCTTCTGGTCGATGACGTCCATGTTGGAGAAGGCGCTTTAGCCGACGGGATGGATGATACTGATGGAGAAGTTAGCTTTGAAGGCGGGCTCGTCGAAGCATGGGTAGACGCGTCGAGCACTGGTAGGCGAGAGGAACGATGCAACATAGTGTCTATAGAACATGAAAAATAAAATAATTTATGTAGTTGAAAATATAAATATACCTTACTTCTTTTCAACGGAATACACTTAATTCAGTTGGGCACCTCGTTGCATTGTTTGATCCGACATAAAGCTCCGTCGACAATTGTTCTGGGGCATTTATCCTATGCATTTCGTCAAAGATATTTGTTTAAGGTTAGGGTTACAGTTGCGATTCGGCCTTATGTTTAGGGTTAAGGTTAGTTAGGCCTACAGAGTGACTGGTCCAGGATTAAAGTTGGGAATTTTGTGTAATAAATTCACGGAAAAATTTCCATTGGAAAATGTTTCAAAGAACCGGGGATGTTCAACGTATTGAATATTATCGTACGATACATAATTATGTGCTATTTCTTTTCACCGCTTAGTGGTCTAATAGTCAGTGTTCTGAATTAGGCATTCGTGGTCACCAGCGGAATTCGAGGATGATATTTTTGTTGCGATACGATTAAGACCTAAGGAAATAGAAGCCTATGAAATGAATATCCATTATTCCAACTGTTCGAAAATTCGTTTCAATATATAGACATGTCTTTCTTGAGGCTGTTGATCCTGCTCATTCTCAAGGCCATCGAGTAAAAAAGGATTAACACGAACAGTGACATGGCTGCTATCTGTCGTTACTTTTCATTATTGGTTAAGGATTTTCTTCATCTTCTTTCACCATGCCCATTACTGATTTCCTCCCGGGCATCGTCTGCGTGGTCTTTAGCGACACACACCCCTATTTCAAATACCCGGCGGTTCCAATATACTCTTCCCTGTCGCCGGGAAGCAAAATCCTCGTAATTACACGAGCTATCAAAGTCCCTGGGAATCAAAATAGCTCTTTGGATGGTAAAGCGGTCACATATCTAGATATATTTTTATACATACCATCGGAGATCATGGTGTATAATGAGATTTAATCTGGTGAGGGGTAGGGGGCGGAGCTTGCTCATTCGATACGATATGAAGAAAATATATCAGTAAGTTTGGGTGCGTGTGCGTGTGTGTGTGTGTACGCGCGTGAAAGTGCGGGTGGGGGTCATTTCTATATATTAATCCAGGTCGGTTTATTATGCTTAACAACAAACACTTATCTTTTGGGACATGACTAAAACATAGACAGTTCCTCCTGAAATATAGTTATATTTATCTCGATTACATAAATAAAAACAATCATTGCACACACATAAAGCTCATTTGAAAACAAAGTATATACAGGATTATGTCAACGAATACAAAGCGCAGGTAAAAGTCGAAGTCACATGATATATTTCAATAACTCGTTATCTTGGAATTCCCCTAGGGATGAACGGGGTAATTCCTTTAAAAAAGGATTTCCCTCAGGGATTTTTTTGGGAGATATCTGCATATCAACCATTACAGGGGTGTATCCCTCATTTGATCTAGTATTTCATTTTTGTCATTTTATGTTCTTTAAAAAGCACGTATACAAGAAAATCAAGGTTACAAAATTGATGTTAACATGATAAAAACAAATATTCAAAACATTGTGAAAAATTAATAATTATTAGGTGTCTTAAGACACCTTTTTTTAAATGGTAGTCAAAGTTGCCATAAGTTCCGCGGTCATTCATACAAACAAACAGAGTTTAATTATATTTTGCATATTTCATGGATGATATTTTATCTTTTAGTAACAACTCTCTGCAAAGAAAAGAATTGCTACATCAAAATAAAGAAACACTATGAAAACAATGGAAAACACATATTATCAGAAGATGACAGATTCGACCGGTCTAACGAATTTAAGAGCTTCCAAAGATAATTTAAAATATTAATTACCATAAACATAAACATATTCAAACTCGTAGCACCTCAAACCACATCACCTAAATTATGACTTTATCCGTATTGCCTTTAACAACACCACCGTGACAAGTATATATCGCGGCTCCCGTATTGCTTAACGCACTGTCCTCCCGAAAGACCCCGGAGGGTCTAACTATGAACACTTTCACTCCTTTCTGCTCGGCTAAAGAGAGTTTGTACTATTTATTTCCCAAATGACAAACCGTGTCCACGCTTCGAGCAGGTATTGACACTGTGTCCTTATTGATTTTTACCTCACTTTGCAATTCTCCACTGAGCGGTGCAAAATAAATATGGAAAGACAGAAATGCATGACAAAACAGCTGATGTAGACATTTCAGTCTGGTCAGTAAAATGGAGGGAAAGAATCGACAGTTTTTGTTTTCAATGCAGTTTTCCTTTCACTTATAAATCATTTATATGAAAACAATAAAATGAAACAAATGTATAGGAACTCACAGTTAAATATCTGTATTTGTTAGCGAAACAAGCGATCTTATTTGGACTACTTGAAAATGAGAGAAGTCAAACATTATTTCCTGATAAAGCCCGATGTGCTGCACTTCGAACAGTTATTACTCCCATGGAATCATTCATTTATTTCGACCCCCTCTCCCTCATCCTTCGATGACGCCAGTAAAAACAAATTCTTCCGATTCCTTTAATTTGCAAGAGGTAATGGTTATCAATGCAGGGACTTTGTCATGATTTGAAATAAGACAAAATGGTTGCCTTATAACCAAGACATTACTCTATAATATTGGATCTCAAAATCTGATGCACGTGATTTCTTATGTAGGGCGTACAATGACCCCTAACCCAACACCCAAACATTTCATCTTCACCGAGGCTACGCAATACCAGTATGTTGTATGATACTACATACTACCGCCATGGCATCTGTGGCGACGGCAAGCCCAGAAAGAGAAATAAAACAACTTCTCCTCGCCATCAGAATTGTCAAATTACAACTCAATGCGCTCCATTGCTTTGGCATAATCGCTCTGAAGAACATAATTACCAAAAGGTTAACTCGCATATACTCGTCAAATTTACCCTTCATTAGATCAATCGGAATAGCACTGATAACTGCTCACACAAGGACGCTCTGATTGAGTTAACATGTAATAAAAGCCTATTAGCTCCATACTGCACCAACGCCACGTATAGCTATAGTCTGGTATACACACTTTTATTACTCACGCACATAACACGCGCACATGCCTTCATTTTCTATATATTTCTTGACGATAAAAAGGAAGTCAACGTTCTTTCTTGATGACTGTCCTTTTTTGATGGATAATTACATCAGAAGGAGGTCAGTGTCGCTTAGAATGTAGTCATATTTCTACTAGCTTAGGGTTGCTGAAAGCATGCATTTATAAGATCCATCCTGTTCTTGCACACTTCATTTTTGTCTGTTTAACACTACATAGTACCACCAATGAAGAGTTTGGATCCTAAAACATGCTACAAACATATAAACGGCAACATGCCTGTAGACTGACAGCCCATCTTATGAAAAATGAGAAAATGTTTTTAAAAAGTTCAAACAATATATTAATAGGGAAACGTAAGTTATGATTTAAATGTTTCGCCAGCTTAAAAAGGACGTCTTCTCGATCGGTCTTCTTGGAAGCGCTTTTATTACAAAATAATATGACAAAATCAAACGAAACAATAAAGAAGAGAAGAAACCGGAAATTCACCTAAAAAGGGTTATGCAAAAGCAAACCAAAAGCAAAATCAACCGGTTTACTTCAGTAACTTACTGCCTTTCGCTCTTACTCCTCAAAACTCTTCCGACAACGGCGATTATTGTCGCCGACACATTTTTATCAATTTTCTGTAACCTACATTATGCCATTAAAAAGACAAATTAATTTAAGGACGAGAAGGATTATACAAAAGCAAACCAAAATCAACCGGTTTACTGCAGTAACTTACTGGTTTTCGCTCTTAGTCCTCAAAGTTCTTCCGACAACGACGCATTGTCGCCGACACATTTTTATCAATTTTCTGTAACCTACATTTATGCCTTTAAAAAGACAAATTATTTTAAGGACGAGAAGCAAAAAAAGTTGAAAGAAGTTGAATTAAAATAGGAGATATATCAATGATAGGATTTTGGAGGAAATGTAGGAGATGATGGATGAGACTGGTTGCTGATTGGTATTTCTAGCTAAACGTGCCCCCAAGCATCGATCTAGTTTCAGGTACAATCCCATGGCGGAATGAAATGAGGAACAGGAAAGAATAAGACGGAAGCACATCGTTCGCGCCTAGCGACTATGAAGTTCAACTCAAATTGGGTACGTTTAATCAGGTAGAAATCCTTCAAAATAATACTCAATTCATCTACGTGTAATAAAAATATTTTGTAAAGCTACTAAAAACAAAGCATTAAAAAGGTCATATCAAACAGGGAACTTGACGTAATTTAGGGTTAATCGCAAAGTGGGTTTTCTTCTTTTAATACCATCATAAGAGAGCACAGGACATGGAAGGAGCCAATGTTTTAACCATTCTTTCGATTTAACCAATAGAAGAAGAAGAAGAAAAGACGAGCCAAACAATGGTTTCGCATGAAAGGTAACAAAGTAACCATGTCACGAAACTCAACCAAAAGATTAATCAAAACGCGGTCATTCAAAAGAAAAAGTTTTTATTTTCATTTTTCTGGATTGCATTTTAACCAACGCCATCTGTAGAAATACATCCCGTTAGAGGATTCAAAGGCGGTTCCTATATAATAATGTATTTTCTATGACCACAATCATGACGGAGATACTCCATACAAAGCGCTCCATACACATTTGGAGTTCATCATTTAACTTTTTTAAATGTTTACTTTGTAACGGTCTCTTCCGCTTTGACATTAAATCTTCTTTATTTGTTATCAGTCTGTATACCTCAATTACACCATCACATAAACCAAACGGTCGATTATCGGTCTGAGGTTGGTCTTCTCGGTGTGACTATTAACGATGTGATTCTCACAAAAGCTATCAAGTTTACTCTGTTCTCTACAAATTTTCTCAGTCAGTACGTGTTTCCTTTCATGTAACATGTAACTAAATCGTGAATATGCCCTTGTGCAACACTAAATATAGGTAGTTTTTTCTTTACAAAAGGCACCAAAACTCAATCCTCGGATATTCCATTTCTGGAAAACTTCAGTACGATCACACGTGAACGAGATTGTAGATATATTTATCCATTACATGTCTGGTTCAAGTTTCTTGACTAAGGACATGTACAGATATCTGTTCACTATGAAGGCAACGGAAGTCATCCATCATTTCACTGAAAACAAAAAGGAATCGGATTTCATATAAAAAATGTCATATTGCTATCCTTGTTCATTCATCACTCATTTTCTACATTGATCAATAGGTTAAACTGAAGCATACTTATATTTAGTTGGCAATAAACAGCAATTGCCAGATTATGATTATGATGACTGCATGATTAACCTTATCTCATGCACTAACTATTTGTAATACAGGCCACGACTTGTGTGGAAAGTATAGTAACTCATTTTTGCTATTTTTCATTTCTTTTTAGGGGCTTCCTTCGTAGGAAATATTCATGCTCGCTATAAAATGAACAGAAGAAGATTTCGCACTCAACATTTGAATCCCAGTTTTACCCTATTATAAGCACTTCTTTCAATTACTCACACGTTATTTTTGCAGCGCATTTGATGTTATAATGTAGAGAGATACAAACAAAAGTTAAATAATTTATTAAATAAATCGTATTGTCCTTTTCGTTCCACACTCTTTAAGCATAAAATAATCAATACATGAAACAAGAAAACAATGCGGAAAAATGTGGAAAACATAACTGTTGAACTACGGAACAACGGGCAAAACCAGTTCCTTGCACCTCAAAGTTCATGATGACCTGTAAACTGCTGGTAATGGTAAAGGTTCAAGTTCACTCAGTAGGAAGGCGTAAACCATTTTATTGTCCTTGATGCTATTTGTGAAAGTCATTGGGGTCAAGTTCCGTAACACGCATAGTTTGACTTGTGACTTTAAATTGTACACAATAGCTGGTGGGGTTTAAATTTCCAGTCACACCAACAAGTCTGCTTAGAATCGACATGTCAGTCTGACTGACGAGTCTGTTAAGAATCGACATGGTAGTCTGACTGACGAGTCTGTTAAGAATCGACATGGCAGTCTGACTGACGAGTCTGTTTAGAATCGACATGGCAGTCTGACTGACGAGTCTGTTTAGAATCGACATGTCAGTCTGATTGACGTATTAAAATAGTTCATGAGGGTAATACTCCAATCATACAAACGAGACCGACGACAGACCGTCAAAAATGCGAATTTAAAGTTAGATTAAGCCTAATGGAGAAGAAAAAAGGTCGGTTCGGAATCGGTTTAAAATCAGTTTGGAGTCGGGTTGGCATTTTGACTGAGCCTGAGGTCGATAGTCCGAATATAAAGTTAATTAAACCAAATTGAAGAAAAAAAGTTGGGCTGAAAACGAATGTAAATCGATTTGGAGTGGGTTTAGGGCTGTGACTGAGGCCTTCGAACAGCTGATACGGTGTAATACATAAGTTAAACCAACGAGATCCACACCAGACCGATTATAGACCGACCAACACATGTGTATGACACTGAATAGCCAGAATCAGTGCGGAATCGATTTGGAGTCTGCCTGTCTGTGTGACTGAGGTATTACAATGATCATGCCGAGATTATTGTTTCCCATCATGCTGCGTAGACGGAAACAACAATACCACTTTCTTTAATCAAAGATCACAACAGGACAAAAGTGAAAAATCATCAACGGAGAAAAAGAGCTATGATAGGACTTACACAAGGGATAAGGAGGGGAAAAAAATTGTTGCTAGGAAAAAGTAAAGGTTTAAGTAATCGCGAGAGACAACGAAATTTTGGGGGAAAATAGTAATGATAAGATGGTAATGATGATAATAACAATAGTACTACTTCTAATACTTCTACTACTACTACTACTACTACTACTACTTATATTACTACTTCTATTACTATTACTACTACTACTACTACTACTACTACTACTTCTACGACTACTACTACTACTACTACTAATAATAAAATTAACATAGAAATGCACTTGTGTGATACATGTAGGTGGCTTACAAATAATTTACTTCAAACCGTAGTTGGAAATATACATATATATGTGTTTAAATTTGTTTTTTCTTACTTTGAAAAAAAATCTTTATGGCTTGTCTGTCGTGAAATCGTCTTTCTAGAACTTTAATGTAAATTAGACTGAAAACGTAAGGCTCTAAAATGGAATCTGTTGGATTATTTTCTAGAAATATTTTTGATATAATAACTGCAATGGTCCGAAAAATTATGCACTTGTCTTTGCCTTTAAGGCATACTCTCTCTCTCTCTCTCTCTCTTCTATCTTTGAAGAAGTGAAGAAAATTAGGACAGACGACACAATGGAAGCTAGAAACTTTTTATAAAAGGCAAATTCATTGGATAAGTCGGAAACTAAAACGGGGAAAAGTCCCTTAGAAACAATTACAAATCAATCTATACAACAGCTAGAATCCCCGGAAAGAAAATCTCCGCGAGCCCTGAGCGAGTTTCGAAGACGGATTGACTTTGACTGGAGATCTGTCAGGGGGTAATTGGGAAGGTCAAATTAACGGGGATTGTCGACAATTTAAGAATAAGAAACGATCTTCACATCAGCCTTCCCGCCGCAGCAGGTAAATTCCATCTATTAGTAATGTCCCTGTGTCAATTAAATTAGGGAAAGTGGAGATACCATAGGCTGCAAAATCGTGAAGAGTTGCAGGTTAATACACCATACTCGATCTTGAAACAACGAGGAAAATCTGAAAATGCAAACCATTCAAGATATAGTATATTTTTGTTTATTTGAAACTGACGATTCATATTAACAAAATAATTATGAAACATACGAAAATTTTACATATTAAAGTAAATTTTGACAAGCAATTTCGAATACTTTGGTGAATAGTCATTCGTTATTAGTATTACAAATTAATGACAATGAATTTAGACTGGATACAATCCTCTAATCATGAGTCAAATCGCAAGAGCATAGAAGGTATTTTACATTTTTATATATTAATGCTATCAATTGGTAAAGTAAATTCAAATTAGAATTGGTTTCAAGACACCGATCATACGTGTCTGAAACGAGAGTTACATATAATGATCCTTGTTACCATTAATAGTATCATGATCAGCCTAAGACGAGTCGATGGAATACTGTTGAAGATTACACATTGCATTTCAGTCTACATACATGTAGCCATGCATTAATATCACGTACTGGGGTCATCGGACTATCTTGGGCATTTTTAATGTTAGACGTGGTCAAGACCACATGCTGTTGTTGCTTGTCCACTTATCTGATCTGATTTTAAAGGTAACGTACACTGATGGTAGAGGCTGTAGAAGTGCCGCAGTCGAGTAATTTAAACGCTTGCCTGGAGATACGAAGGTCTAGGGTTCGATCCCCAATATGGCACTTACGTCATTAAACAAATCATTTCATAGACATTGCGCTCTCTGTATCCAGGTGTTTAAACCGCTACCCGGGGGATGTTTCTATGTATGCATGTATTCAAAATTTCAAAATACCTCAAGTGTACTTGCTTATAAAAGATAGAACCATAGGTCGACAATATCTATAGAGTATGATTTGTTATTGTAAACAAAAAGCAGAAGTCCTGCTTAAATAATGGACTTATCAATTGCTCCCTCCCTCTCCCACATTCTCAAAGCAAAACGTTATTGTTCAGTGGGCAAAGCGTTATTGTTCACTAATGCTACATGCATGCCAGTAAGCCAGTCCATTAATCAAACGTTTTCGAAGCAAATTATTACAAAATGGAATCGATTATAGATTATCCAAATCTTTTGTTAACGGGTTCAATTGAGTCATTCGTTCTCATCATATTCATATTTCAGTCTACCAAATGATGATATTACGCCCACGCCCACTCATCGAACGAAATCTATTAGACGACTAATCATCCCGCGAACGGTTAACCCCGGAAAATTCGGTGAACATCGTCTTTTTCAGCTAGTCCCGAACCGAGTCACATGCATATACAGTCACACGAAATCAAGGTAGTGTTTGAGGGGACATGGGTTTGTCGAGATTTCCAAAGCGGGGTGGTTCAATTACACCTGGAGCAAAGATTTACATCTTTCAACAATCTTTACCTTATTTATTTTTACTCACAAAAGCAATCATTTAAGGACAATCCTGTTCATAATCCGAGAACTTTAGTACAGCATGTCCCATGTTGAAGTTCTTTAGGAATGAGACATGTAGAGAATTCATTTTTAGAGTTGGTAGTATTCCTATATGAAAAAGCATGTTTGTAAGCGTTTGTATCTTCTTAGTACTTCGTTACATTTCATGAACATCTGAAGTATCAATTTGGTGGAGTGATGAGCTTGACAACATAATGCAAAATACCTTTACTTTGAAATTGTCATTTGAGCGAACGTTTCAAACTAAAATCAAATTTTAGATATTCATGTTTCATCGAAATCTGAAACTGAAATCACTAATGGGCCTATACCAAAAATATCTGATTAAGCCTTACCTATAATTTTGAGGGGAAATTGTATATATACTTCTAACGGTCCGATAATTCAACGAGATGGGCCGAGAACATTATATAGAAGATTGAGGCAAAATATTGTTTTCTTTTTCTCAGCCATAATACTTGGATGAAGTGTTTTTTATTGAACGGAAAGGTTACGTTACTCCTCGACTGATACCATGAGTCTAAAGGCACCCCTCTCTAACTCTCCAATACCTTCCTAAATAATGGACAACGCATCTTAAAACCTTGAAGATGTAGAGCGATTTGGTGGATTAGCCTTTGGAAATGTAGGTCATTCGGAATTGAAACTGCGCTCATTTTTTTTTCTTCAGGAACATTACCTCAATTATAAAACTCATCATAAGGCTTTGGTTAAATAAGAAATTGGACGTAAATTGAATGAAGATTAAAACAACGAGAAGGAAGAGAAATGAAGCCGGAGCGGTTGCAAATTTGTTGATATTAACTTGGCGCATCTCACTTTCTGTTCAGTATGTGTTTATGGTATTGTAGTTCATTCCATCTGTTGAGACAAGAGGGCTGGGGTTAAGTAGTACCGGGGGGCAACACTCTTACCCTCTTCACACCTCCACGCCATCCTTGAGGGAGCATCTTATCCTCCTCTTGATCTCTGATCTTGGCGAGATAATTCCCATTTCAGCGCAAGGAGAGCACCTACCCTGGAGCTCGTACGGCTAAAAACGGGTGCGTTCGGTATGATTTTCACCAAATGAGGGGGCGGTGCTCGATGTAGCCGGTAAGCAAATCAGGAAATCAATGCTATTACTAGTAGATATCGGCCTGTTCGTTTGTCGTCTTTAGAGACAAGGAAATGAGTCTAGCCAAATCAGCATCATCTGCACCCAAAGACAACTGCTATTTTAGATGATGTGAAGTTTGGAAAACGCGTACCTAGATTCTTTTTATATAGGAGAGCTTTTTTTGTTCCAGTTCTTATCATTGTTATAGCACTCATTAGAATCCTGGGAAAACCTTAGATAAAACTGTTATAATAAATACGTGCGTTTACTAATAAAAACAGCTGCAACATTAATTGATATGATTCAATGTTTTATTTCAGAAATTATAATTCATCTTGGTCTTAGATTCATCTCGGGTTTGTGATGGAAAGGGGGACGATCTTCTCCTTTTGAAAGTACGTGTATTGACTTGTTGTTGATAAGTAACTATTACGATCCTACAATTAAACTGTTGAATTATTTCAATTAAATGTATCTATGTATGTTTCTTTAATCCATAGCACGAATTCAAATATTATGATAATCACAATGGCTTGCGATGTAATGTATTGTAAAGTCCTTTGTTTTCTCTCTTGCTTTTTTATATGTAGCGAAAAGAAAAAATAATGATAATTAACATGATTCACCGGATGAGAAACGGTAATCAAAAATACGTCCTGTTTTGTAGCTTGGTGAAGCTTGATAGATAGATAGAAAACTAATTAGTCAGGTTGTGAATGTCCGGTCCTCCAAGCGAACGAAAAAACAAAAACAGACATATAGAAGCAGATATTCAACCCCACAAAACCACACAGACTCACAAAGTCCCTTTTTAGTCATTACTAATTACTGACTACTGACATCATTCATAATAAATGACCATTTGTTGTTTTTGGAGCATTTAGGTTCATTTTTTTCAGACTTGGTGCATCTGGAAGGATTTTTTCAAAATATGAACAACACAAAACAAACATATTGTAGAGCATACACCCTCTATGTAGGAAAATGTTCGCAGGGAGGAGTGAACGCCCCGTTCCCCTAGAAAAGGATCCTACATTTCTCCAAGATGTTTCCCAATGTCTTTTGTAGCAATGGGGAAATGGGATGAAATTGTAGCCTGGCGAAGTGCAAATTACATTGTAAGTAGCTTCATATCCTCAAGATTATTGAGGAGAAAAGACCCCATGGCAAAGCGCCAAAATCCGAGTTTCAGCTGAGTCGTTTTTATCTTCAACGTATTCCACTCCTCGTCAAGTAATTTGATTTCGATCTTCGGAAACTACTTTTACGATAGCTTTGTAACTTTAATATCCGAAAAGTGAGAAGAACCTTCGCTGACCTTCACATAATAGAAGTTGTCAAGTGAGAGGAGCTATACACAAGATGTTATGAGTATTACATGATGCGATTAAACAGTATTCAGAACTATCATTTTTTCCTCAATCGTCCGAGCGTTTTTTGTTTTTTTTTACATGTTTTGAAATGATATCAGAACGCCTTTTGTTATTCCATAACACTCAACTCTAATTGAAAAAATGCTCGGGGTGTTAGGGTAAACGAGCTGGATAATGGGTAATGAAATTGAAGAATATTGAGCAAATCGTCTTGATGTAAGTGCACGACATACATTGACATAAATTATGGTCTCATGTGCCTTTTGCTTTTTAAAATGCAATTTATTTCAAGCAAAATTATTGGTAGCTTCTTATCTTTTTTGAGTTAAAAAACCCCCATCTACTGCATGATTAAACAGTTCAGAATGACACTGACCCAGTTTCTCTAAGCATCAAAATTAGTTAACAAAAACAAGTATAAAACAGGGAAACAGGAACAACAGTATGACGTTGCTAGTTAAAGATTAATGCGAGCCAATAAGATGGATATTATATTTAGAGTTAAGAAATAAACAACATTGTTTTGAATGTTCAGCGATTTAATCCGGCATATCATGCATTAGTATGGTATAATTCCCGTGGAACAAGTGTTGATTGCGTTATGGCCTGGGGTAATCAAATTTGTTACGGCAATCAGCCAATGCACCTTCATTGAGAAGGATAAGTTCTGGGGAGAGGTGGAAAATAATTTGTAAACTTTATAATACTTATCATGCAAGTGTGGAAGAACATCACAAGACATGTTCCCTGAAAAGCATGGCTCTTCAAATGCCTTCATATTCTAAATATGTCATGTTTATCGTAAA
>BEXV01000289.1:62867-80609 GCA_003118195.1 Hemicentrotus pulcherrimus | reverse complement strand
GAACCTTGCAATACACACAAATTCTTATATGCTAGATGATCAACCTTTTCTGGTCGATTCCACACCGTTTCTTTCACAATGCAATCGCATGACCAGAACTCAACTTCATCTTTAAAGCAATATTTGTGCTGTCAATTTTGCATTTACTTTTTACAGTGTTAAAAAAGGACGCATTCAAAGGACGCATTCAAAACCGTGAAAGACGCTAACGCAGTTCTATGTCAAACAAATGACGCCTCGCCCAACGGGTATTACAGTGGGCAGAAGCTAGTTAGACGAACCTTTGTGCGTCAGTGCTTGAAAAAACGTCCAAGCAATCGATTATTTATCTGTATATCATCAAGAGGAAGATTTCTTCCCGTTGATGACACTTTTTATTGTTGTTGCAGACTGGCCTAGGCTAGGGTTACTAGAATAGAGTACATCAAGACACTAGTCGGAATGACACATCTAAAATCGTGTCCGACACCAACGTAGTCCGGGGTCAGGCAAAAGGCGCCTCGTGTGAACGGGTATTGCAGTGGGCAAAAGGTAGACGAACCTCTGCGCGTCAGTGCTTGAAAAACTATTCTTCCCAGACATGCACACTCCTGTCAAATAATTTTATTATGTATTTGTATAATACCAACAGGTATTTTATTTCCAAATGACAATAAGGTTTTTGCTGCGGAAAGGCCTGAGGTTACAAGATTGAAAAGTGTCATGAACTATGTCGCAAAGAAACACCAGGTACATGAGGCCTCGTTTGCAACATGTCTTGCAATGTGCAGGAGCTAGGTTGGAAAACCTTTCGTCTACATGTCCTAGACATGCAAACCCTCCCAGCATGTCCATTTAATTGATTATTTCTCCGCATATGATCAAAGAGGAAGATTTTTTTTCCCGAGGGTGGCAACACGGTTTCTGTAGCTGACTGACCTGGGTTTCAAGATTGAAGAGTTTCAATACACATGTCAGAACGACGCATCTATAAAGCCGTGGAAGACTTCAACGCAGCCCTACGTTTGGCAAATGACTCCTCTTGTGTTAAGTATATTGCAATGCGCACAATGTAGATTGGAAAACCTTTTTCCTTCATGTCAAATTCTTCCAGCATGTCAAATTAATTGATTATTTCTCAGCGTATGATCACAAAGGAAGATTCCCTTTTCTTCCAGGGTGACACCACGGTTTTTGTTGCGGGCTGGCCTGGGATCACAAGATTGAAGAGTATCGGGACAAACGACAGAAACCCGGGGGACTTAAAAGGTAGGAGATTACATCCGTCAATAGAATCGCCACAAATATATGAAATTCTGTCAGTAAAATATATTTGGGAAACCGAATCATGAGGAAAGGATAGTATGACACGTATCACGGAATTGAAACACCTTCTTTCCCTCTTTTGATTAGTTAAAGCTATTTGATTTGTATAATGTCAGAGGAGAACCAACGACAGTCGAATGGCAAATTTGTCATAATTATTCGTATTATCATACGACTACATCATCTTTCGAGGTATTATTGCTGTTATTGACTTTTTACATTTTAGAAAGTGCAACTAGCAATGCATTGATGCAGGAATAACGCAATTTACTTCTCGAACATTATATTAATAACATGATCGCAAAGACTTTCGAAAAATCAACCCCAGAGCAAGATTTCTTTTAGAAATCCTTTCCGGATCACGTAACATGTCTTTATATCATTCGCGCATCTCCGAGGGTCAGTCACAACGCAGTTCAAATTGACTTGGGTTGACTTATCGAAAGTGTGTTCGATCATGTTTCCATTCATAACGACCAGTCGATGATAAATTGCCACTGATTTTGTAGGCCTGTGTATAATCAACCATATGTTTTTATCAAAAAAATCGATTGAAAGGCCGATGCAGGTACATTATTTTGGTCGGTAGGCTGAAGGATCATTAGAAAACATGCTGAGTCATTCATACGTCGATTGGTATTCCTCATTGAAATAAGCGAACAAGTTATTCCTGACACGATAGAGTTTGATTCAACCAATCATTCGATACTAGGTGATCCCATGAAACAGTAAAATTGGCGTATTGAACAACAGGCCCCCATATGAAGAAAATCGCCATTGTTGAGGTGTGTCCTAGACGAAAAAAATCTGTGATGTTGATTGGATTAACAAACAAATCCGTTGAAAAATATGCAGCTCATCTCCGAAAGAATCTTCGTAGAAGCGTCCTGTTTAACCTTGTGAGACCTGAAATTATTTGTTTACAATCGATTCTTAAGCTTCTTAGCAAAGTTCATACACGCAAGGCTTCAAAATGTCCTTAGGTAAACCACCAATATCATCACACCTTTGTTTTACTGCAGCGTATAAATGTCAAATTTAAATCGTTCAACCATGGACCTGGTTCAACAATTCCCAGGATCATAGTCTCTCATGAGAAGAGGAGAACTTCAAAATTCACAATAAAAATGTTATTTGTTGCTAATGTATATACAAGGTAATAGCACCATTTAAAGTTCACAAAAGGTTTTATGATTTATGAGATTTCTAAGAGGACAATTATACTGTATAAAAAAAAAAAGGATATGACCATCCTCGCTGACCTACTATCCCTCGGTTGAATACGATTGTATAGCTTATATGACTTGTCATAAATCCTCATAAATGTTAATCTCACCAATCAACCCCCGTTTCCCCATTCATTTCGAGCATTTCAAAAGAATAGTATTCATGATGTACTCAAACAAAATAGCTCCAAATGAAGCCTTTGTCCCCTCATAATCGCATCAAAATTGTTCGTACAATAAAATATGAAATATCACTGTAATGAGAAACCCCAGTTTGCATTGTCCTATGGATTTAACTCCACTTGCATAACACAAACCAGATCATAAGTCATAATGATACAATAATGAAGATTTGTATTAGAAGTGAAATGGCTGATGAGAGTTGTGACTGAATAAATAGATGATCATTGTCCTTGGGTTAAAGGGAATTCCGTTTTCCTAGGTAATCATTAAAGCGCCAAGGTCGCAGGAAGTACAGAACTTACAGTTTTCATATTCCTCCGTATATACACGAGTGTGACTGTAAGGTATTTTAATTGTGATGCAACAACAATATTTATTCAAGTATAAGTGCAACCATGAGCAAGGCAATAGAGACTTTAAGATCTGCACGACTAGAACGTGGACTGCTGCCGGTGACATCCTTTTAAGGCAATGTGGCGTCCTTTTAAGGCACTGCCGGACACTGCCAGTGCCAATAAAAGGACGTCACATTACCTTAATAGGGACTTTTAGGTTTGCCTGGACTGACACGTGTGACGTCCATTCAAGGCAGTGCATTAAAAGGACGTCGATCGTAGCCCACGTTGTCGTTAGGCAAATATAAAAGTCCCTATCAAAAGGATGTCACATGTAGCAGTCTACGTTCTAGTCTTTCAAATCTAAAAGTCCCTAATTCCTCTGCCACGGAGACGGGAGGTTACTACTTTGTGAAAATATGCCATGTGACGTGCACTACGAATGGACCTAGAAATGGTTGACTGCTTTTCTGTCAATGTTGGCTTCCAGGGATACATTCCCGGATTAATAATTAAGTCTGACGGTTCCAGTCATTGATGATCAACAAAATTGTTTCTGCACAAGTGCAGATGCGGTTCTTTCAGTCGTGATTATTGCATTGCTTCATTTATGTCACATGCGATGGCTGCAGAATGGTGAAAGGAGGCATAGTTTTAAAACATTGTGTAAAAATTTATACTTCCGTACAGTGAAAAAAATAGCAATGGAGATCATGCACACGCACTATGATGAACTCATAACGCTGTCTATGTCATGAAACCCTGTACTATATAAACAAAGAAAATACCCAGTAAAACAAACCTTTGATTATCCAAAAACATTTGTAGATATGTAACTATTGTAAGTTAATGATTATGGAATCCGTTTTGAGGCCCGTAAGTAGCATTGATCGTATTGTACATTATTGCGATTGGTTGCACATAGTGATCGATGCAATCAATAATTGCTAAGCTTTGTGTTACGGGGCCTTGGATTTATCTACCTTGTTGCTGTGAATGTTTTCGGGGAACATGAAGACCCCATCATGCGAGTTGATCAACGTGTCTGGCTGCAATTATTTCAATTTTTTGTTAAGGAATCAATGTCTAAGGTCAAATTAAGCTTGAATCCAGTCAATTTGCCTCATAGATATGTTTGAAATATTTTAAGAATAGGATCAAAGGTCAATGGTCCAAATGAAAGCCTAAAGTTCAAACACATTAGCCTAGAAAATGTTCAGAAGATTAGAACAGAACTTTTAACTCTTAACAGGACTACCTAACGAAACAAGATATTCCTAAAGGAAAATTAACCATTACTTCCGAGGTGAAGCGCAAATGAATTCGAGCAGGAACGAAAAGTGTTTAAGCGTGTTAGACAAATCGATTTTTAAGCATCCATTTGGTATTGACATGGGTAGTTTCGAGGGGCATGTCTGGATTTCAGACTGCTTGGAACCCTGCCCAAGGTCGCCTTTCATTGCAACAGCCGTCGAATAAATGCGTTGTTAATCACAAAATCATGTCTACTAAAACATTATTCCGGCGCCAATCTCTGTAATTACAATTGTCATGAGTTCTATGCTTTAAATTGTGTTAATGTTCCCTTCCAATTTGACATGTTGAACGTTTTTCCTTGGGCTGGGATAAGTGCAATGTTTGTTTCAAACTGTGTAATAAACAGGGAAATATTTATTTCATACAGTGTAATATTCACTTGGCGTTTCTTTAAAACACCCTTCTTTTATTTGAACAATACAAGCAAAGAATACTTAACCATTCAATGCAATAATTCAATACATGTACATAATCTGATTACCATACACCCGTTTCTACAGAAACGTATATGTAAAGCTATGTAACCAGATGCAGTAGTTGACACCACATCAGGTCGTCTGTCAAGCTTTGATTTTTCCCATTTAGCTTTTAAATTATCCGGGATTTTACGCTGATCTATAATTTTACATAAATTTAGGTTAACTACTTCCGATGATTCAAAGTAGCATCTAAAATGAGGGCAATTTTCTCTTTCAAAACAAATACGATTGGTTAGAAAAACGACTTGTAAGCACTATAGCACTAACAAGATATATTCGCTAAATTTAATAATTCTTTCTGTTTACGTATTTGCACAGGGTCGAATATAAAGTATTGTATTGTAGCACAAATGCATCTGCTTCTGAAGATTCGTGTAATGGATACAGTCGTCGTAATCAAGAGCTAAATGTAACGTCTGTGGCAGAATAAATAGGGAGGACCACTAAGATTACTTGTAAGACATGTCTTTCCCTCTATTTACGAATGAGACCAATTCAATACTAACCTTCTGCTTGCAATCTGCGATACGGACAATTATTTTAAATCTTAACAAAGGGATGTGAGACATTTGTGACCAATAGTACATCAGAAGAAGGATAGAAGTACTGATACAAGAACTGGAAAAATATTTTGATGACGAACAATCTATTGGATTTCGGTTCTCATGAACGGACTGGCAATTTAAAACAAACGTTTTGCCTGGCTGATCTCAAGGTCACTTGAATTTGGTACGGTTGATAATTTATATCTGTGATTTCAGACAATTTTTTCCAAATAAAAGTATCGCACGCATCTGTGTCATTTTACATTCTTTGCATGTGCGTATTGCGCATGTGAGTGTGTGCGAGCGCGTGCCGTAGTGTATATTATATAAGATACGTGTGGTGGTATTATGTGATTGCTTGGTTTAGCAAGGTTCAAAGTAGGATTTCTTCGATCAAAATCCACACAAAAACTGAAAACTTTGTTAAGACTTTTGGTCACAAAGATAGCTGTTTTACATTCATATAATTGATTAAAAAAACAAATAAAAATGCCTTTATCATGTTTCTTTTTCTTGTATTTCCATTACTAAAACTCATCTCGAACTACCCCTGCAATTTTCACGTGATTATATAAATTAGTATATGATACTTAATTGAAATCATAGATAAAGTGCTTCTAAACTCATATTGACAAGACTAAGGATTTATTTGGAGGGTAATTCGTTCGTTTCCATGTCTGTCATCTTTGATGCTAAAGCACAACGATGGAGACGTACGGTTTCTTTTCCACAAGATGTAAAATAAGGGTTTCTCCAAGATTAGGATTAACATTCATTAACCTGAATTTCCATATTTCGCCATGCTTACTTAAAACCACCGACTTTAAACATGGCTCGGAATTATTATAACCTGATCTCTGAAATATTTCTTCACGCGTTGCCAAGGTAATATCGCAGCTATGCATAAATTCACGACGGAATTCCTGTGATATATTCCTCTAAACGTGTCTGATGCATAATGGCTTACTTCGAATGATTGGGTCTTCGTGTCCTGTCGGGTGGTCGCGTTACACAACCTTTCATGTAAGGGCCGGACGCGAAAAATCATGTGAAAATGCACGTTATTGAGTTCGCGACCTTTCGTAAATTTGCCGTAGGGTTTTCACAAAGTGCCGGGTTAATTGAACCAGAGGGCCATTTGTAATTGAAGGGGGGGGGGGTTATTTCATAACATTACCCCCAACATTACGTAAAGAACGGGGAATTTTTCACATAAGGTCGGGTAACGCAACCACCCGACCCAACGCGACGACCCAATAATTAAAAGTAAGCCGATGCATACATGCCAGTCAACCACCCTAAACAATGTTAGTGGTCTTGAGGGCGGTTTCGAATCTCAGCAAAATCATTGCATAATATATTTCTTTTTTAATGGTAAGCATCGAAATTTGTAACAGGTTAAAATTAAATATTGATTGATCAATTTTTTGTATCATTTTTTATTTCTGCAGAAAGTAATTTATTAGCTAAAGCATATCATTTATAATTACCATGTGGAGAACATTGCACAAGCAATGTAATATATGTTCTCATGTTTTGTTAGTACAAAAAAAACAAAAACAAACAATAGAGCACACTTGGGACAGACTTCTTTGGCCTCAGGGTTGCGTAGAACCACATTCCCGAATGTGGTATTTATATGTTTCCATGGTTCAATGGTCTTGTGTTGATTTTTTCTGATGGCTCTTAAAGACCCTATCCGATGAAAATTCAACTTTTTATCAATGGAAAGCTGAATGAACATAGAATACAAATGTAAAGGAATTCAACAATATTTACCCTTTCAGTATTGCATAAAAGCGAATCAAAACCTTATTTTCCGCACCTCTCCAAGTTACAGTGACGACATAACATGTGCACCGATTGGCTCGCCTATATAGCTGAGGCGATGAGCCGTGCTTAATTAATGCAAAGTCATTGTGAATATGCGTACTCCACATAAGATGATGTCATCAATTCAACTCCCGATTTTCAAAGTTTTAGATTTCGAGTTTTCAGAGAGCTGTTACTCGTCTGACAGGCACTAAAGTAGCATGTAAAGTGTAAACGGTATTAGTGTATTCTATGGCTTGTTAGCTTTCCTGTTATATATAATTCATCTATTTCATTTTTCACTCCGGACAGGGTCTTTAAACCTCAAAATACACAATATCAGGGAGGTCTCTGTTATTATAAACCTTTATCACGAAACGAAGTATTTAACGTCAGCTTTGCAAATAATTAGAGAACACACACACAGTCACGCACACGCACACACACACACATACAAATATTGCCATGGATATTTGTTTATTGCAGCGATTAGTATGAGTGGTATGATATTTAGTGAATTAAGTTCTCAGCAGTCATACGATATTGTTCCTAATGTATCGGTTATATACTTCCCACTATTTTTAATCTAACTTTAATATGATAGCAAATATCATTTAATTCCACATTAATTTTGATTCCTCCATGCTACGGTTTTTGCAAATTGCTAATTTGTCTTCCCGTTTTGAACCTTTTTCCTTTTATCCTTTACATTACCTATCTCACTCTTAAGTTGTGTATTGCTTGTATCTTATGGCCCCGACCCTATTTCTAGCTGATGTTTTCAAACTCTTTCTCGTTCATATTTTCTTCCCCTTCACTACTAGTACCGATACATCAGCCATTATAATCTTCCATCCGAGCAAATCATAGCATCGATCGCTTTTAGACAAATTGGTATTAAACACAAATACGGGGACTTCCCTTCAAAGGTCTTGTAAGATCTAGAGTTATTACCATCGCTGAAAGGTTTCGCGAACTATTTTTTCTTTCTTTTCACCTTTCCCTTTTACCTTGGCGTCCATGGACAATGAACACACTGTTATTTATCAGAGACAATATAGAGGTTGGTGTAAAATTAGTGTGCATTTAATGATAATGAGAAAAATACACCAACGACAACAAATACAACGTGCTAATGAACAATAATTAGATCAATGTATACATAGCGCAGCTACTATATAAATATACTGTATTACGAGGTGATGGATTCAGACACACGATCCAAATAAATACGCAGCAATACAAGCCAAATACGCAAAGGTGTGACTGAGGCATTAGTCTTAGAAAAGGCTTGTCTCAAGTTACATGAATATAGATGTGATTTAAAAGATAAAAGTTCAGATACAATATTCGGGGCTTATCTATTCAAAGCTTTTTAAATAGGCAAAAGTATCTTAAATAAAATTATAGGGCTTATTGGCAACCATGCACCGACACTTCTTTAAAAAAAGGTGTAATATTGGGAAATTTAAGGAATTGGACACGAGCCTTGCCTCTTCATTAGTTGTGAAACTAGCATGTCAAACAATAATCCATTATAACAATCAAGCCTTGTGTTAATAAGTGCATGGAGTAGGCTTTCTGTATCTACGAATTTAATGTGACGGAGATTGTAAAACATGTAAAAGGCAGCTGATGTGCTTCTCTATGATTAAGCAAACGAACTAACCAATGCAGGTGAAACATTGATTCAAGGGGAATTTGTAACTTGGTGTACTTACTCTGTGGCTCCTTGGGACGTGACGTACTTGCCCTGATAGAGACCAAGAAGATTCGCATTGAATTTGGCCACATACTGCATACTAAGTGAGTATCTCTCTCCCTGCTCCAAGGGGGAGAGAGTCCGAAGAACCAGATAGTCATTTTCCTCATAGAATGTCGGCGGTCCATTCAGAGGGACAACTTCATTACCACCTTCTGTTACAAACCGGAATGATTCGACCGAGTAATTCAACTCTTTCGTGTGCAGGAGGATAATATCTGTGCTCTTGAGGCATCCAAAATGAATGGTGATGTTTCCAGCGAAGATGCCCGGGTGAATGTCAGTTCTAATGCTGAGTACGTAATGGGACGGCTTAAGGTTGGTGGGTAAACGGAAGTTTTCCCACACCACCGGCGAGGCTGATGGCTCGAAAACCTGACCTACTCGTGGTGTGACAACGGTGTCCTGAGCACTTGTGTTTGAGGGCTTGATGAAAAAGTGATCACATGTGCTCCGTACAAGGAGCGCGACTAATACGAAAGTGATGATAAGGAGGATGAGGACGGCGAAACAAAGGATGCTCTTCATGCAGTTTGGTGGACAACGACGGGCGTGATGTCGATAACCTCCTCCTCCCGACACACGGACTTCATCCTCCCCCGCGCCCTTACGTGACCGTGAGACGAAGTTAACGATGTGTTCTCGTTTTCCTGGCATCCTTACCGCTGTGATTTCCACCCCTTCCGATTCACATCTCGCTACCAGCGGCTTCTGGGAATCTGTCTTGTGATGAAGGAGCTGCAAGCTCTTTTTCTTATCGTTAGTTTGCCGGCAACACCCGTTCTCCCTCCCGCTCTCCAAGGGTATGTCGCTCACAGGTGACCGTGACATCTTACACGAACCACAATCAACGACCAAAAATTGAGAAATTCCTCAATTCCCTCGCACTAACTCGATACCCAAACCCTCCTGGGCAAAGCAAGAATCAGGTCGCGTTTCTCTCAGTAACACAATCCTTTAATCCGACGATATTAATACCCAATCTTTGTGTCTGAAATGGTCGAAATCCTCAGAATCTGACACCAAAGTGAATTAATGTTTGGTTTTGTTTTGGCATCCTGTACAGACTGCTGTACGGGGACATCCATCAACGAATTCTAGGCTCATTAAATATATATTTTCCCACCAAAATATCTTTCACATTAGCAAATGCATTTCGTTTTTCGGGCTCTCTCGGAACTACGATTTTCGGAAGGGACCTAATTCCGGAGTGCTCCTCTTTCTCTCCCGATGTTGCTCCAGTCCATTGACATCTCACTCATTAGGTTGATCGCGATAAGTGATTAGATAAGCGATACAATTTCACCGTTTGACAACTTCTCGAAGCATAAAGCATGCTCCCGTTGACCACCATTACAAGACAGTGATAGACAAAACGCGTATTTGAAACGAAGAAGTTTTCACAAATGTTACAGGCAACTATGGTGTGTGATGCAGAGCGAAAGAAAGATGAAGACTGAAGGACTGGTGTAGGTCACTAAATGCTAGGATGCGTGAACTTTCTAACTCTCTATCTAGTAGAATGGAAGAGCGTGACGAGACAACTCGAGCTCGTTTTTCGAGACTGCACACGCGCGTGAAAATAAGTGACAGTGACTTTGTTTTGGCGGGAGAAGGAAAACGTGCGCCGCGAACGAGTCGTCTGCCGATTAATATACTCATCGGATGTGTGTTAGCACACTCGTTTACGCTCTCTTTCATTCCGTATCGGAGCTCGTCGTAGGGTTGTAACTTCCACCTCTCGTATACATTTCTCTCTCTGTCTCTCTCTCCCTCTCTTACTCGTTATTCCATTGTATCGTTCTTTCTCTGTTTCTCTGTATCCATCTCTCCCCTCTCTCTCTCTTACTCCCCATCGTCCACACTTGCTTTGCTTTTACTCTCTTGGATTCTAGTTTGAAGGAAAAAATATGCGGGAATTTAAATACTAAATTACAATAATTATCCTCCGCTAAGAAAACAGCGTTTTGGCCCTGGCTTTACGAACAATTTTTTTTTTTGCACAAGTGCGTTTTGAGCATTTGATTTTAAGTGGATTTGGTGTCTTCAAAATCTCACACATCATTATTTTTTATGATCATATTCATCATCATCATCATTATAAAAAGAAAAGAAAACCCAGTCGCTAAACATATCCAGATCTGTTTGTTGATTGAGGCAATACAATTAAACTTATCGATATGTTTATGTTCTTTCTAAGATCGTATGTGTCTTTAAAAGACATCCACTAGGAACTCTAAACTGAGACTATAGCTCATCTCTGTAGGCGCCGAAAATCATTTCGCATTTAGTAATTTACATAATGACCCGCGATGAAAATTATTATTTTCTTTACTGTTTAATATTCCACTCAAAGAGGTAAACGCCTTAGAATTATTAGTATCTTGCTGTTTATCAACCGAATCAACTAACTCTATCGAGAAGCTTTCGGGCCCTTACCAAAATATAAAATGGCTTTAACATTTCAACCTTTTCATCATTATCATGGTGTTATTGATAATTATTTAATATTCCACTCAAAGAAGTAAACGCCTTAGAACTATTAGTATCTTGCTGTTTATCAACCGAATCAACCAACTCTATCGAGAAGCTTTCGGGCCCTTACCAACATATGAAATGGCTTTAACATTTCAACCTTTTCATCATTATCATGGTGTTATTGAAGCAACCTTGCTGATATTTGCAGTTATTTGAACCGGCAGAATCATTTGTGGATCCCCTGAACAAATAGCATGCATGATTGTAACTTTTTATCCTGACGCAATCAAGCAACTACTGGACATTGTATTTAATTTGAACACTGCCATTGTCTATGTTTGTTGTACAATTAGTGAAGTGCAGAGGCCCGTGAGTGATTCCAACGAAATATCAAACAATGGAAATAGAATTGCAATACAAACATTATGACCGTACACTGAAGCAATGACTCTCACGCTATTGATATCGGGTATTTTAATTTCTATCAGCCGACACATTCTGCCAACACATGCTAGACTTTATCACATTATGTACAATGAGGGGATCGTCATATTATATGATTATATATTCAACACGTCAGAAATCTTAAGTTCATTAAAGAGAAGGTTGAATTGTGAGGAGAGGTGAAACATAATTTGTAAGCGTTTTCATTGTCATTATGCAAGTGTTGAAGAAAAGCAGAGAGTAAATTAATGTTCCCTGAAAAGCATGGCTCTTCAAATGCTTTCATTTTATAAATATGACATGTAATCCAGCTTTGAAATGTGAGCCCCATGTTTATGCCAAATGTTTGTGTAGTCCCATATTCATCTTTCTGTGAACAGTGCTTGTTACTTTTGGACTGGGCCAAATTTCTAATCACTTTGATGATTCCTGAATCTTGCAGTACACACCAATACCTTTATGCTACATGATCAATTATTTTTGATCAAATCTACATCGTTTCTTTCACAATGCAATCACATGACCTGAACTCAACTTTATCTTTAAGTCTCTAAACAAATAAAAATGTTGACCATAAGTGTCCCGCAGGGTTTCACATTAGGACCACTCTTCTTTGATATCTACAGGTTTATTATATAATGTATTAAACAAGGCGTGTCTTTTATTCATACTTTCAGAGAGGGTTCCTTCTTTCTTGAAGCACAGTATTCATTTGAATGATATTGAATCATTTGAATACATGCCGTGTATGCCATTTAGTAATTGCTGACTTTAAAAAAAAGTCGTAATTGTTACGTTATACCATGTCATAATTATTGTATCCGTTATAGATACAGACAGAGCGTGTATGATCATTAGCAAATATTTTCTTTCTGCAAAATTTCAGATACAGTATAATGCATGTTGCTTTTCCCTCTTCCATTTGCGTACTGGAAAGCATTTCATATTTTCAGAATTCTGTAATTCTCTTCATTCACGCACGACAAAGTATTTTTCATGACATTTATTAAGTAGCTTTGACGGGCACTGTCTGTTCTGATTTAACGTATTACGCACGAGTGCGCAATCGGGAAATAGCAGAGACACATGGAGGGAGGGGGGGGGGGTAAAGTAAGAGCGAGAGAGAAAGAGATATATATAAACAAACTGTTTAGTCCATTTAACTTTGTCAATATTATGCCAGTCATTTATGATTGTGTAGATTCGAAAACCTGAAACCCTGCTACTTTAAAGTCACTGTACACACTGACACAGGCATTGGTATATTTTCCCTCATTCCCCCTCATAATACTACCTTATCCGCCAAATAATGTTTACACAATCATTATGTCATGGTACGATATACATATACATGTAGTATAATATATTATCTACATATTAATGTATACATATTATTGACAATGTTTTTTTTTCTTCCAATGCCGTCATTTTCATGAACCTGTGAATTATGCTAACTGATATTGTTCTCTCCAAGAGAGCATCATATTTTAAATGGTCAAGTGAGAAAGTGACAGTGTGTGTGAGAGAGAGAAAGAAAGACAGAGAGACATAGAGAGAGAGAGAGAGAGAGAGCGAGAGAGCGAGAGAAAATGAGAGACGGAGAGAATTCGAAGTATAGACAAGTAAATTCATTTTTTCTAATCTATGCACAAGACGAAGCCTTCCTCAAATGTAATCAATAGTTTGATAACTGTCGTGTGCATTCGTTTGAACAGTTGGGTAAAGAATCCCTTTCAAACTGAAACCTTAAATTCAAGTATGTTTTCAGGATATTGTTGTCTTACGTGATTAAAAGGCCACTTCGACGCCAGAAGGAAACGCGGACAAAAATTTAATATGCTCGTATCGGATAAAGAGATTTTCAAAAAGATTTGCAGTGGTAAAACGCGTAAGATATCGTACAATTAACTTGACCATAGTTTTAAAGATCTAAATCTTACGTTTAAGGAGAGAACGTATTTTTAAAAACTGCCTTGATTGAAAGCTTTTGGACATTAATATTTTGCGCGTTATAGGTTCAATCAATTTTAGTTGTTGTTAGTTATTGTTTATCAAATAAAGGATTACCGATTAAAAGGCTTACAGGAAAGTATTTAGCTTCCAGTATATCGTTTGAATACATGAACGTCTGAGAGTAGCTCCGTATACAAAAAAAAAAGACACGTTTAAATTATAGGTATAAAAAATTCAGCAAGGGTAATTGCCATATACCTTTTTTGTAATGCCAATGATATCATGTCCTTTTATGTAAAAAGGCAATGTAATAATCTAGCATTCTAGACCGTGGCATATAAGGCTATTGAAACTACCTCTAGATGATTTATATTAATCAGTTTTTATTTGCGATCGGTTTGATGCATGCTATTTGAATTAACAGAGCATGTAAATACCACCATTGAATTGCTATTTTAAACTAAATAACAACGACTCAATAACGAGATATTCAGAGCAGCACGGAAGTTTCATGAGTACGGGAATGCGCAAAGATGTAACTCTAATTGCCATGACGTACTGCATCGCGATATGGGATAGACCCTGTCCGGAACATTCTCAGCCCGCCTACTTTCTCAACTTAGGTTTCGCTCGTCATTTAATTGTCGGGTTTACATTACGAATTAACCTTTTCCATTAGACTCCTACGCCTTACTGCAGAAAAGAAATTGATTCCCTTCTTCTCCTTTTAGCCGAAGTTATTGAATTCATTTTCTTAAATGAATGTGTTTTTTTGCGAGTTACATGGGGTAATTGAATGCGTTCATACGTCACTGTATATAATCAGGATAGTCAATAATCATCTGAAATTGGCAGCTTCAATCTCTTGGAAGAGTGAGCGTGGAAATCGTGTAACAAATACAAACTAACAATTGAATAAACGTATAGATACTGATATGACTCGACCAATACTTTAATGTAGTTGTTACGTTACAATGTTCTATAGGAATTCATCTGCATGAATATATAATATTAATGGTGTGGTATAATCGTATCTGTTTCTTGTTTGCCGTGGAAATTGTCCTTTGTATACTAGCAGTTAGCATATTAATTAATATTTTTCATTTGTTCTTTTTTGATAGATCGTGCTCGTGTCATTTGATCACAAATTATGCTGTGGGAATACTACTGAGTGAAAAAAGATAACGACAGGTTGCCAAAAATAATGGGGTAAAAGTTAAACGTGGGTAAAAGAGATAAATGGGTTTGGGCGCAAGTGATGTTGATTTTCAAGACGATGATAATGATCATTAGCCTTCGTATTGAAACAGAGGTGGGAAGTGATATATGGTTCGGAAACGATGCTCCTCTTTCTTTTGTTTTCCTTTTTATTTTTGCAAAACATGTAATTTATTCATAAGTCATACCCCTTTATAAAGTCTTTCTGATGTTTTCTCATTTTCCATTAGGTATACATGTAACTTAGTTTATCTATTCGTATACTTTCACATCTCGCAACTATTACCTTGTTTTTATTTCTACTTGTTTCCCATCATTTAAAACTTGGATTGTCATAAATTCTTTCCATTACAATGATATGTATTCTACATTTCGACAATATGCAAAGCATTTAGCTCTTTTTAGCTGACTTTTTAGCTCTCTATTTTTTTTCCACAGACTCCCATCCGTTCCCCTCGCCTAAGTTCCTGTCTCACATTTTTTCCTTCTCATTGTCCTCTTAACTACACTTTACATCATCATTTCGTTGACATTGCAAACACTGGCCCTTTTCCCTTTATCTCTCGATTATGGTACCTCCTCATTGTTTCCAGATCCGCTAATATACATGGACAGCCGAACTATTTGTCGTGTCTTTCTGTCTGTTTATTTTCACCACCCCTCTCACTAATTGAGTTGACCGTCTTATCCCACCTACAGTTTTCTAATTTTCATTCCTGTAGAGTCTTTCTTTTCCTTCTGTATTTCGTGTATCCTTTCGTAATATTAGTTTCCGTCGTATATACTGGTAACACACACGAGTACACGACCACCCCCGCGCACACAAAGTATACACCTTTCCGTGGAGAAAACCCTGTTAATGTGTTTCTCTAACAATCATCCAATCTCGCCCCCCCCCCTCGCCGCCCTCTATCTATCTCCTACCCATCCCCCTTTCCTTCTACCTGTCTATCCGGATCTACGTCCCCAATCTCCGTACCCCCTCTTACTTAGCGGAAAGCTTCGAGACAGATTTCAAGTTAAAGATCTCCCCAAACGGTCCTTCTTAGAACGGATTTCGAGTGTTATGGTAACGGGATATCGAATGTCCGATGTTAGCGATTTCAAGTCAAATTTGAATATCGAACCTGAACCTTTGTTCAATGCCCTAAATTTCCTCGATAAAGCTTCGTTTCAATTATTCGGCGGGAGAGTACGTTAAAATGTGTAAAACCGTCGGGGTGAATAAAGGCGTAATACATGCACTTCTTATTTCTGGATGATGGAACACTAAGGATGTAAGTCCTTTCCTGCCTTCAGCTACTTTGTTCATCCGCACTTTTCAACGACAACGCAAATATCAAAGTGAAACGAAAAAAACAAACAAAACAAAACAAAAAAAAAACAACAAAGAAAATCAAACAAACAACGCCGCTGGCGAAGGTTTAATGCTTTAAAGCTTATATAAGAAACCGTAGTGATATAATCTATATCAAATGTTGCATAACTAAGAGAGGCGTGGAATATATTTACTATCCCATGAAAAGGGAACAAACTTGTAACAATTTTGTTTTACAAAATTATATAAGGTAAATTACATTTCGTTGGGTTTTAGGTTGTGCAACGTAGAATGACAATGGATAATTATTGAGCAGCGCGCAGCTGTACTATTTCTCTAAAATATAGATTGATTATTACAATTTAATTTCACTTCATAATTAAGCATTTATTCACCGCGTTTATATGAGCAGTAATTGGATTTGACTGTGTGCATCAGGAGGATGAATTAAACGGTTAGGATTCGAAAGGTAATTATTACAGCTTGGTCAAGCTTTTATTCATTTTGTGTAGAAGATTTAGATTTGTACAGGTTTTAAAATTCTTTTTTTCATAGCTACACGAAAGGATTATTTGGATGAACAAATTTCAATTCTTTGCTGGCAACAACATTAAAAAAAAATACCCGTTTATGGCAGAGCAAAATATTTCCCACCAAAATAGCGATACATAAATTACAATCGGAAAGTTTTCATTAATCATGAATGTATTCAAAAACTGGGATTTTTGAACAATACTTTTTGAACAATGTCAGATTATATATATATTTAGATTCATTATTATCATGACAGTGGATCAATGACTGGCCTCTGAATGTAACACGTTCGTGTATCATAGAATGATTCCTTTTGGAATATTCATCATTACACACTACGTCTAACATTTAGAACATGACTTTACAATGAGAATTTGTATCTCACAACACAATTACAATATCGGAGCTCGTTCAGGATACTAAAAAGAAAAATAATAAAGATAAAAGTAGAATAGTTTGAAAGTTCAGAAGATTCGTTGAGATATTTCGTGGCAAATCTGCGTATATTTAATTTCCTTTTATGATGTCGTAAAGTGAAATACACTGCTCATTTCTGTTATCATATAACACAGAGCGCAGTGATAACGCACAAGTCATTCTTAGCGCGCGCACATTTTTCCAGACAGGGATAAAAGGCGCCTTTTTTAGGCGGTTTACCGTGCCATATCTCAACAAGCCTTAAAGAGAAGGTTGAGTTCTGGGAAGAGGTGAAAAATAATTCGTGAACTGTATCATTTGTTATTATGCAAGTGTGGAAGAACATCAGATAAGACATGTTCCCTGAAAAGCATGGCTCTTCAAATGCCTTCATATTCTAAATATGTCATGTTTAT
>BEXV01000289.1:38798-53808 GCA_003118195.1 Hemicentrotus pulcherrimus | reverse complement strand
CCCCCCCCCCCGTCTTTCTGCGTGTATCGATGAATTACATTATTAAGGGTGATTAATTCAATTAAAATTTTAAATTAAAATTAAAATTGAAAAAAAAAATTAAAACAGCTACCACTCGCCTCTCTTTTTCACTTGGTCTCTGACTGTGTTCCTAACACAAACTTTTTTCCAGAGCTTTGTATGTCTGTACGTTTATCTGTTTCTTAATCGAATTACCTTGAAAATGATAGCAATCACGAAAAAACTGTTGACCCTCTTTTCATATTTTACCAGGAGCCTCATCTGTTGTTTTCCTCTCTTTCTTCCTCCTCCTTTCATGTGTTTCTCTTCAAATTAATTGTCTGTCAGGGCATCTATCCTCATCGATTTTGTCTTCAAAATATCTTACACCTGCAGAGGTGTCGTGGTCTAGACGAAACGTCACCGGACTGTGGATCACATGGTGGGCGGTTCGAGTTACGTACGTTACAGCACTTTGTCAAGACATATGATCTATATTTGCCAATCCCCACCAAGGTTTAGTTAATGATAATGTGATAGGAATTTATTCCTTGGATGCTTTTAGCGCCCTAAGTCAGGTGGGCTCTAGGCCGGGTAATAACAGTACTGGTAGGTGCCTTGAGCCTCCCCTGGGGTGGATACGTGCGCAATATAAACATTTTTATTATCATTATTATTCTTATTACAATCCTTGTTATTATCATTATTATTATCGTCATCATCATCACCTTTATCAATATCATTTTCTCATGAATATCTATTCTCAGTTTCTTTAAAAACCCGTGACACACAAACAAACGTGGGGTGTGTTAATTTGTGTGTCACAGGTGCATTCCAAACCCAGCCACCAACTGTCCCATCCTCACATTAATAAACATATTTGTTACCCTTAAATATCCACGATTAAACACGCGTGCAACATGCATCGTGATAAATAATTAATTTGAATTCTTAACAAATAGTCATGTTGATGAACCCCCACCGTGAAATCTCCGATGTTGATCTCCACAGCTCTTCAAACATTTAATCCCCGCTTCTATTTGCCTTATCTTAACAATCACTTTTCAGTTCTTTTCCAGGTCTCCGCTTTCTCCCAGGTGCCCACATATCTCCATCCATTTTTCTCTCTCTCTCTCTCTCTCTCTCTCTCTCTCTCTCTCTCTCTCTCTCTCTCCATGCATCCCTCGACCGGACGACGTCTTCCGGAGCCACTAACATTCTTAAAAAGCGGGACTAACAACCCTCGCAAATGGGCGCGACTTTGCCTCTCTCCCGGAGTAAATCTATATCATCGGGTGATTTTACACTCCTAATCATCGGCCTTCTCGAGTGATTTGTCAATGTTTGGAGACGATGACCAGCTTAATGTCAATCTCTTGAACGGATAATGCCATTTCTATGTTCCGAATCTCCCCGGACCATTTACGGGAGCATCTTACTTGTTCAGTTGAATGAAAGGGCTTAAGAAACGTCTGATAGTTAATGAGAATAATCCTTACTTTATAAAAAGTCACGTAAAATAAGTATAGACAAGCATTCTTTGAAATCAGAACATATTTGAGATCAATCTGCCGAATCAGGAGGATCGAGATGACCCTAGATGACAAACTACAACAATAAGTTTTATTTATTTTTTTGAAATCGAGTGGCTGTAAATTATTTTATAAAAGAGCATTAAGAGAGAACTTATATGATTTTTTAGCCAGGCAAAAAACTTAAAAAACACTCAATATTTGCCTCTTTTAAAACTTACCATAATTTGGACGAAAAACAAACCATGGTTACCATGCTTTTTTTTTTAAAGGGCAGCTTACTTAGAAGTCTACGTTCAAATTTAAAAGTTCTTAAAGATAAAGATAAAGATTTCATTGTGAAAGAAACATAGTGAAATCGATCAGAAAAAGTTGATCATGTAGCATGTATTAGTTGGTGTGTACTGCAAGGTTCTGGAGTCATCAAAATCATAATAAATTTGGCCCAGTCTTGGTAAAGTAACAACGAGCACTGTACACAGAAAGTATACGGGACTACACAAATGGTGTTAATGGTGCCTTGATTTCCTTATCTTTCTATGCTCATTTCTCAGCCAGTAAACATTTTCTACCAAAATTGTTTGGCAAATGACATTTATTTGTAATCTTGAACATTCAGCGTAAGTTTCGTTTGATTCTGTAAGAATTAATGTACTTTTTTAAAAACCAGAACTCAAGTTTATCTTTAAGGTATAACCGGTAACACGAAAACAATACGCTGAAATATATACACATGTCATATTCCCGGCGATCATTTGATGATGTGCTCATTCATTCATTTATCACGTAGTATGCTTAGCCATAATTTTCTAATTTGATGAGACAATGGAGATATGACCTTTCGACACTCACTCTTTCCCCAGGTCTCTTGCTTGAAAAAGAGGCATCCCTGGAAGAAACGATGGGTTGTGCAAATTTTATTATGGACGTTCTCTCATTGTATGAGTTGCACTTTTCAGAATGACAGATATCTTTTTCCAAAACTAACTCCTCAGACATGTTATGTGTTCAAAACCATACATTGTAGTACATTGTAATATATTTTCTTTTTTTTTCTTTATCATGATATTGAAGATCATCGCCATCATCTCCATCATCTTCATCGTCATTCTGATAAGCAATCATAATCCTTATCACAACTACCACAATGGAATGTAGCTTACTATCATTGACAGCTTTATCATATTCATCATCACCACCATCTTCATTATCTACATCAGCATTGTCATCATTATCTTCATCATCATCCTTATCCTTCTCCTCAAAAACAACTTCTCTATCGTCGTACTCGTAGTCAACGTTACCATTTTCATCGCAGGTTTTGGTTGCTCCCATGACGCAAAGAGCATTCGCACGCTTTCTATACAACGTGATATTCTGATGTCGTTTTTTTAGAACAAAAATGCTAATCTCACTAATTTACTCTGAGTGTAAATGCCCCTTAATCTTTTTTTTCAATTTGGCAGAACAAGTATTCACTTTGTACATTCTACATTCATCCGCTCTCAACAAGTCAACTTTCGATCTCGATTAAAACAAAGCGATATTTAAATCTCACTTATTAATTTGCGTGTGACGGTGCGAGTGCCCCCTTTTCAATTTCGATTTGGCATTTCATGTATTCACTTTGCACATGTACATTTGCCTGCTCCCAATTAGTGAGATTATGATCTCGATTAAAATAATTCGAGATTTAAATCTCACTAATTAAGCTGCGTGTGAATGTCCCATTAATCATGTTCTAATTGGTAGTACATGTATTTGCCTCTTACCTCCAAGCTATGCTGTATGAATCCTTTCGTCTTTTCATTAGTAAATGATTTCAGTTTGACTGGAAGGAATCAAAATGATATGTTTGAATTATTTACACAGTAATACTCACCTGTGTATTTTAAATTTTTTTTATACCACTGTCATAAAGGTAAAATCGCGATTTTTAATCCCCCAAAATAGTGACATTTCCTATACAGGCCGTTATGTAGATCCAGTGAATAAAAGTTAATAAAAAGTACCCTTTAATTTGACAGTACGACAGAATGAATCCGATATTCTATTGCACCGATCCATAGTTAATCAATGATAAATGGGGCATTTGGAGAAGTAAAAAATCAATATGAATAAATCAGCTTCGTTTAAACCTCTGATTAAGTATTTACAAAAAGCGGATATGGTCAGGCCTTTCGAGCGAAGAGAAAATATGCGAGGAAAACGAATGCGTGTTTGTTACACCCTTGCTAATCACCTAGGTGATCAGGTTTACTTGTGCGTTTCGCAGAACAAGATATGCCAGGAAGCAAATTTGATTACAATGCACGGGAGATGGTAGATTGACAAGTTGCATTATCTAGTCGTGTTGATAAAAAAAAAAAAAAATCAACCTCTTATAAGATGTGCTATACATGTAAAGATAAAAAGAAGGCGTGAACAAAAGTATTAGTATTGCTTTTTTTCAATCATTAACATCACCATCTGGATCATCATCTGCAACATCGTCCGTAGTGGTGTGTTGGTCTATTGAATAAGTCACTCGACTGCAGATCGCAAGGTACGGGGTCCGATTCCCTCCGCGGCACGTCCTTTGGCAGGACGTTAATCTACATTTACCACTCTCTACCCAGGTGGATAGCGTGCATACATTGTGTGCGGGTGACCGGGGTAATAATATGTACTGCGCCTAAAAACAAAGTATCAGGCACAATATAAATCCGAGCTATTATCATTATTATTATCAGCACCAGCATCAATATTATCACAATCACGAATTACACGACCATCACCACCATTAGTCAAAATCAACTCGACTGCAACTTTGTACATTTTGAGGAGCTAAATTTCTTTTCGTTCATAATATCTTAATTACTGTTCCTTGTTTAATGGTTATGATTTGTATGTTTCTTTTCTGTTGTATATAGCGCTCTGATCATTTTCATCATCAGCACCCTCATCATTATTATCACCATCACTAACACCACCATAACCACCAATAGTCAAAATCAACTCGATTGCAACTATAATACTTTCGAAAAATCTACTCAAGCCAATTTCGAAACCCTATTATATGCCCCATAGAAATAATGATAGGATTACAAAATATGTCTTTGTAATGATCGCATATTTCGATGGGTGACGCACAAGGCCATTGTTATTGCAATCGGCTGATTTTTAGAAAGAATAGTTGCGATCAACTAAATCGTAATTGTTTGAAATATACCTCAATACAGAGGATAAATATTCAAAATCAAAAGGTCTATTTTGTGTTCGTATTGCCGACCATTATTATAATCTTCATCACCATCATCTGCATCATCATTTTCTTCACTAACACCGTCATCATCTCCCTCTTTTTCATCATCACACATCATCAGCAGCACCATCATCATCATCATCATCATCATCATCATTATCATCACTATCATCGACATTATCATTATCATCATCATCATCATCATCATCATCATCATCATCACTATCATCACCAGTATCACTATCATCATCATGACCATCACCATCATCATCATCATCATCATCGTCGTCATCATCATTTTCTTCACCAACACTATTCTCGTCACCATCACCATCATTACCATCACTATCATTATCATTTTTACAATCATAACGGTCACCATCACCTTCATGATCATCATTCACCATCGTATCATTACCATAAGCATCTGATCGTACCAAGATGTAATAACCATCCTACCATCATCCCAATGAGCAATACGATCAAATTATCAAACCATTACAATCATCACCATCATCTTTAACATCACTATCACCTCAGCTGCATAAACCTCAGGCTTAATCTACTTCTTCTTCAATGACGCGATATGGACGAATAGAAAGGAGAAAGACAGATCACTCTCTAATTCCCCAGCCGGCAAGAAACAGGGAGATGAAGTTTAATCAAATATTGTGCGTTCAGTTTTTCGTGGAATACAGGTAGACCGGGAAACAAATTTGATTCCAATTCACGTGAGATTATTGAGGTTTGATGTCACATTAATCACGTTAGCCCATCCACGTATTAAGTGTGCTGCACAGTAAACTGACGGAGCTGTTTCTGAATTGCGTTCGTTGGGTTGATAATGAAGGGATAGATACAATGCCTATAAAGGGGTCCCCGTTAGTCCCCTATTGTCCCATTTTCCCTATGTTAATTGAGAGCTGAAGTGATGAGATAACCACCTGCCAGTGACCACGCAGGGAGTTTTAATCCATCCTGGCCAAACTAGCGCAGATAGGCACAAACCCCATTTTGATAGGCCTGCATTAAGAATTATTTTAAAACTAGTAGAAAAGCGGCAAAACGCTGATATGTAAAAAGAGCGACATCCCATGATACGGTGAGTGTAGGAGACCGTCATCGACTGAGATCGACAGCGCCCGAGGCCGACAATGTCAGCATCAGCAATCTTCAGAGTTTTCAGAAGGTGCGCGCTACCAAACGGTCGGTTTAATGTGCCGTATTTCCGTCTCATGAACTGTAGGATCGTTTCCTAATTAGGTCCCGCGAGACGGTCATTGTTGTTCTCGCGTTTCATCGGTCTCGTGGGTTGTAGCCACAAGTAAAGTTCTGAATCAAATATCTCACCTTCATGTTAACGACTCTGACAACATGCAGTGGGTTAAAACTGGCCGTAATACATAAATAATCTGATTTCAAAATAGCCATTTAGATTATCATTCTTATCAAAAGAGATGGTTTCCAACAATTTTGATAAACAATGAGAATTAGAAAAAAAGAGGAGGAATGAGAGAGAGGGAGAAAGAGAGAGAGAGAGGGAGAGAGAGAAAGAGAGAGAAAGAGTGAGAGAGAGAGAAAGTTATTTTAAGCATTTTCTGTTGATTTCTAGATGAAATCCCGTTTTATTTTCACAAGATAACTCGATCGTAGAGGGAGTTTGAACATTTCGCAAGAACGCTCTACATCAAGTTTTCACTCGATCGCGCTTGTGTTCACTGCCGACGCTACGGGGCAAATTTAATGGAAATGTGACAAATGTGTATGAATAAATAGGAGTATTTTCTCGGATTATTATCATTATTATTATTTTTTAATCACTGTCACATCCGTTAATATAAATAAATCGACCAATTACCAAATTTAGAATAGCACTCCAACAAGTACCGCCGGTAAAATGTCAACCACATCCTCCTCCTCCTCCGCCTCTCCTTCTCATCACATGTAAAGGATAATCATCATGATCATCACCATCACTATAATCATCTAATCACTGTCATTATCATCTAACCATTATCATATCAACATCATCATCATCATCATCATCATCATCATCATCATCATCATATTATCATCATCATCACAGTATCATCTTCATCATCATCTTATCATTGTAGTCACCATCTCTACGTCATCACCATGTTAATATAATCATCATCACATTATCATCTTCATCACCATCATGATCATGATCGTCGTGACATGATTATCATCATCAGCACCATTTTTCCACATATCAAGGTATCTTCTCCCTATCGAACACATGCAACATTTTTCTGTCTTCTGCCATCCTAGCACACTCTTGCATTATTATCACAATCATAATAACCACCAGCATCAACATCACTATAATCAACACATTCACTTAAAACATAATCATCCCTTTCATCATCACCACCACCAACAAAACAAAAGTCAACATCGCCATCATGAAGCTGATTAAAAACATGTAGCAATGAATGTAAAAAATAGATTTCATAGACAGTACGTTGTCATTTGAGATCACATACGTCATAGCGGAGATGATAACATATGCATTTCTCTTTATTCATTGATAAATATTGGGTAATACAAAATATTCTGACAATATTTGAGGAATGGATGCATAAGACACAATACAAGACAGTACTTGCAAAGGTATAACAAAAGTTGCCCATAAGCTACTCAAGGAACAGTTCTATAATTCAATTTAGAGCACAGCTTCATATAATATAAATTATCTGCAAAATTATGTTATCTTTATTTTCCTCCTTCCCCTACTCAAGTCAATACCTACCCTTTTAGATTATTTGAATTATCCCCATACAACGAGATTTCAGGGGAGGGGGTGGGGACTAAACAAAGCATAGTTGTCCTTAAGGTGGTATATGTAATAGTCATAGGATGTAAGTTTTCAGGGCTAATTGTCTGAGGGTAGACTAACGGTTGTCTCAAGTACTAGTGTTGAATCAATTTCTAGTTTGTACTTGAAGCTCATTTTTGTCTTTTCAAGGGTCTTCCATAGATGCGATTCTCCGAATCAAAATATGTAAATGAATAAATACGAAAGCGGATCTTGCAATATTTTTGAAACCCCTAGCATGTACACTAGAATACAAAACACATCAGAGAGGGTATTATTTACAAAACTGTGAACTGAATGATGAAATGATTTTCAATTGGATTGAAATAAAAATAATAGACAATCAGTCTAATGCAAACAGCATAATGCCCTGAAATAGTGTCAATCTGTCATGCAGTTGACAAATCAAGACTTAAGTGTTTTGAAAAAATGCACATAAATATGTCTACAATTTACTGTCATTAATATTTGGCAAATAAATCTCCTCCTACTTCACAACTACTGTTACATTTTCACAATTGACATATATATTGCACATTCCAATCATGGCACATGTAAAGATAATGGTTCAAAAGAATGAGAAGGTCACATGTATAGGCTAGATTAAATAATAGAAATACCTGTTTGACATACTGTATGACTCAACACTAACAGCCTAACAGGTGCCCGGAAACAAGGGCACCCCTGAATTGAAGTTCAAAGCCCACAAATTTTGGAATCTCTGCATAGGGCTCATTCACACAAACTGTACAAGGTACGATCCAGATCCCTTTCTAAAAGTCAATCTATCAATCCAACCCTTTGGTTGCGATGAATGAATAAATGAAATGAATGATTGCTCTTAAAAAGGTTAGTGTGGAGGTTAGAACACACAATTTCTGCGAAATTTCTGCATAGCCATAAGAATAATGAAATAAAGTTCTAGGGCATTGTAATAAATTTAGAGAAATGTCCTAATTGGACCCTGAATTGGGGTATGTTTATAGAAAAGTTCATAATTTTCTTCATGACATCACTTGAGGTCCAGACCCCCAACTCACTTTAAAACATGCCACAATTACTTTACGGAATATATTCATAAGATGATTTCAAACTGCATCATGAACATTTTCTTTGTAAAACATAAAACTGGAAGCAATTTCTTCCCAAAATCAGTTGTACATGTAGTTGAATCACAAAGTCTGTGATGTCTTTGAAGCTTGCTTCCAATTTATCTCAAACTGCATATTAAGAATTTTTGAGCCTCCATCTCTCTCTCTCTCTCTGCAATCATAACCTACAGTAGTTCACAAGTCCCTTTCAGGACTCCATTCCAGAAACAACAAAAGATCTTAATTTTTTCACTACCTAGGGTTGTGCGGTCTACATGTATGTTTTTGTTGTGTATTCGAATACCATATATCATTTTGTATGATTCCTATACCAGTTTTACTGTTTCTGGTGGCTGCCCAGACAAACCCTCTAGGGTTTTTATACAGCAGTGTAATTCCTATTTGTTTTTTTTTACTGTCAATATTGTACTATATCAATAATAATTATGTAGAAGTAATATTTTGATGTTACTGTTTTTTTACTATGGAATTAAATAAATACTGAACTAAATACCTCTATCCATACCATACCAAGTAGTCCTCCAAATGGCAGAACCAAAAGCCTCTCCCTTATTCTCTCTCACCCACTTTTCTTTCTCCTTTCAAACCAAACAGTCCTTTTCAAGGCTACCCATACGGTGAAACTGTAAAACCATGAATTTATACACACCAACATGCAAACACTAAGATTCAAAGTTCATCTAATGACATCTATAGATTCTATCTATACACCGACTACTTCAGATCATGACCTTGTGCTACAGCCTCACTGCGATCTAGATGCTACCTGTAATAGTGATTTAGTATAGACTGCTGTCCCCAGACAAAGACCAGGAGGAAAAGTTCTAATTTTTATTCAGGCTGCGTTAGGTCATGGGTCGGACAATGACTGGAACATGAAAGCTGAGACCTACACTGATCACGCTAGATCATGTTCATTGTGATGGAAGAAACGATGTTAAACCCTTCTTAAACTCAACTCATGACACCTTGTACTAATGCCTCATAGGGAACTATGGGCTACGTCTCCTTGAGCTGTAGTCAAGACTTGAGATCTTTAGGCCAAGACCTGGAGAAACATTCATTTCGCATTCAGCCTTTGGGTTGGAACATAGACATCAAACATACATCAAAGTCTTGAAATCAAGGTCTACCACTGACCTCTACACACAGTACCTAAAGTCCAGTCAGCGATACATCCCTGTACCTTCAAGACGTCTTTGAATTGGTCCTTTCTCCTAGAAAAAAGTACTGGACGGAACCCTGTAGCCGTGCAACCATCGCCGAGCACACAGCTAACCAGGCGGTTATGCCTACAGCTCCAGGAATGCCACAGGGGAAGGCCAGGATGCGGCCGAAAGGCCAGGCCCACTCCTCCTCCAGGAGAATGACGGGTTCATAGCGGTAGCTCCAGATCAGGCCAATCATGAAAACGCTCTATCAAAGGGGAAGGGGAAATGTTGACAGTGACTTGGTTGATTGATATCTCACTTTACCTGAAGCTGAAGTACTAACCTGTACCAGAAGGGCACTAATCCTGTATTAAAGGGATCCGGTAACTTTGTCTCAGATTCTGAAACAAAATTCTGGATTTAGCTCATGAAGCAATGATAATCATAACCCTTTAGGTCAGTCAGGAACCCCATACCTTTTTACAAGCCGATCGCCTGTCTGATTATCAAGATATTTATGATTGGAATTACAAATTTTGAAAACCATTTGCCAAACGGTTTTCATAACACTACAGTCTATTGGGAGAAACTAGTGTGGTAAAACCGGTCACTCAAAGATGTTTTACTTTTTGAGGCAATTCTTGATCATTTTGAAGCGTAATTTTTTTAGGGCTTCATTATTATACCATATCACAGACATTGATAACAAGTAGGGCCGTGTATCTCAGATTTAACATTGTTAAACGATCCCTTTAATGCATAATATGCCCATCTGGCTTCAAACATCTGATATCTATTTTTGAAGCTGAGCTACCATGTTTTTCTTAACAGTACATTTCATTGTCCTTTGGCAAGACAACTGCCGCTCTCCACTCAGATGATGTAAATGGATACCCAGTAGGATGAATTTCCTTGAAAGCGAGGGTATAGCTCGCTCGGCTAAAGCTAGGGTAATAATAATGCAGTGCTCAGAATCATCACCATAAGCAGTAGCACTATATCAATCAATATTTACTTGTATTAGTATTACTATGAAGTTGGGTACTTTGTGTCAACAGGTTTGTTGGGGAAGTTTGATTATGTATTGCTGTACCTAAGAATAAATGAAGGCAATTGACTCAATCTTGCTGACAATTTCATACATCAAGAAGCGATTCCCACACATATAAGAACTTCACACATGGGTACAGAGTACCTACATGTATATTCAAAAGAAGGTTGAATCGTTCAGGTAAAGATAAGAGTAATTTGTGAGCTTTCTCTTTTTTTACATTTTTCAATGAAGAAAAATACCATAAAAGCAATGGCCCTGAAATTGATTGCTTCTTAACTTCCCCAATAATCAAAATAAATGTATTACAAAAAAGAGCTGAAGAGTTTAGACCCAAAATTCTGGCCATAAGTTTGTGTTGTCCCATTCATCCATTTCTGAGTGCAGTTCCTTGCACAGTTTGTAACATCAGAAATCACACGCACATCAATCGATTGCACCTTTCTATTAATACTCACATAGATGGTGTTCAAAGCTAATGTGATACCCCAGCTGACGGTAAATCTGGTTGCAACTTGAGACTTTTCTGCGGATGTTAATTGATAAAAGAAAATGATAAAACTAACATATTTTGACCAGCTTGAAAAGGCAAAAGTAAGAGTCGTATCTACAGTGAGATAATATTAAAGGTTGTCATTAGCAGAGAATATGTATATAAATGAGTGTAAGTTGTGTTTGATTGATTGCACCTTCAAAAATGTAAAACTTTCATATTTGTAATCCTTTTTTGCTCAATCTTTCACAGGCCTGTGTCTCTCTAGTGTGTCCATGTAGGACTTTTTTTTCTTGATACATGATCATTTTCAAAACAATTACTTCACTGTAGTGTGGCATGGTAAGGCTAACATCTCTCAGTTCACTTAGCCGTTTTACTTCAATCAATCACACATGCTGATGATTGAAGAGGTTTAGTTTTCTTCACACACAAGACATCCAAACTTTACTCTGGAACTTCAATTTGCCAAAAGACAGCAAAAGACAGCTCTGAAAAAAATAAATCTACAAAGCTCTTTCAATATGAATGTATCTGTATGATATGCACTTCAAGACTTGATTTTCATTTTTAAAATATTTTCTACAATACTTTCAAAAAGCTGCATCAACAAGAAATCTAAGATCCTAAGTACATGTACTACTGTCTGCATTTTCACCCTTTCATACTTACTTAAAGATTTCAATTCCTCTTTGAGTTTAATGATCTTCCGTTCTATCTTGGCATACTTTGCAAATTCTTCTTTCATATCGATCTCAGATTGCTGATCCAGAAGATCTTGTAATGCCTTTCTCTTCTCTTCATTTTGTGCAGAGACCAACTTGAGTTTCTTCAAAATCTACATGTAGGGAGAGAGAGAGAGAGAGAGAGAGAGAGAGAGATATCATTTGAGCTACGAGGTGTCTTGGTCGACTGGATAGCACACACAATACATATTGGGCACATACAATTGGGTATTCAAAAAATTACAAAAATGAAGGAAAAAAATTATTTCATGAAGAAAAAACGTACTGATTTGGAAAAACTGCAGAATACCCTACCACAGACTTTTACTGGCTTTTTATGCTACCGAAGACGTATTAAAATACATTTTTTTAGCACAGAAACCAACACTTAACGTCCATCGATCAAATCCTATGTTAATGAAAGAGTCAAACTACCATTGACCAATAGCCTGACAAATATCAGAGCACAGAACCGAAGCATAGAAACCAAAGACAATTGACCAAATGTTATTGAATAAATAAGCAAACAACCGACGACCATCGAAGATAAAAGAATCCAACCTTCTTCTTCTTCTCTGTTGATCCCTCCACTATTATGGAGATTCCTGGAGTGCAAATAAAGTAAATGTTTAAATCCGACCACCAATGCTGGTCTAATCTAAAGCTCTAAGCACAAAACGTTTTTTTTCTTTTGTATTTTTAGAATTAGACATCACTTGTTCAGTTGTTGATTAAAATATCGATTAGAGTCTTTGACAGCAGACTAAGCGGCGGTGTGAACATTAGCTTAGCGAGCGCGCACAAAGTACATATGATACAAATAAGTGTGTGGGACTATAAACGGGCAGGACATTTGCGTTACTCAAATAGTGCTCAGAATTTGAGTAATTTATCTACTAAATGACCATAACAGACAAGAAACAAGTCAAAGGTAAGGACAAGAATATCTGTAGAAAAACCATCCAAATTTGTCACAAATTAGCAGCGAACACACCAAATTCAGCGCTGCAATGATGCACAAAACAGAGTAATATTCAACTTTTCCTCCACCAAATGAGCATTTTTCATCCACAAAATGAAAATGAATACTTACACTTGCATTATACAATCTTCAGTACCTGTATCACCGTTATCGCAAACAATAACATCACAATCTATATCTAAGGCTAATATATGAAGACTAACAATATGGTAGGGCCAGGGCACACATAGGAGCATCACTATCATCATCATGGCTGTGAAGAAAAAGCTGTGCTTTTGATTCACAACATTGCAAACATCACTGTACAAAACTCAACTGATTCCACTCAAAACCGGTACTTTAGTGACAAATGATGACACCTAAATAGCAGTAAAATACAATTTCTTGAACTTACTAGGGTCTATAAATGTTAAAAAGAATAATATAAAAATCAAATTGTAAGTCTAGTGTCAAACTTTGCTTACAGCTGCATCGACATGACTGTGTATGCGATTTTGTGTGGTGTGTGTATTTGTGTATGGGTATAATAGTACCTGCCTTCACTATGAACATGACGAACAAAGAAAGCGGACAAAATATACAGTTCCTCAGGTAGACAAAGGGACATCCGTTCACTGCTATTATGTAAAAATGGGTAGAACAGGTGAATATGCATGTGACACTTGTTCTACACATTTTTACATAATAGCAGTGAAGGGATGTTCCTTTGTCTACCCACACATAGGAGCATCACTATCCTGGCTGTGTAGTAAAAGCTGTGCTTTTGATTGTCAACATTGCAAACATCACTGTACAAAACTCAACAGATTTCACTCAAAACCAGTACTTTAGTGACAATTAATGACACCTAAATAGCAGTAAAATACAATTTTTTGAACTTACTGATGTTAAAAAGAATAATTTAAAAATTCAAATTGTAAGTCTAATGTCAAACTTTGCTTACAGCTGCATCGACATGATTGTGTAGAGTCTATGCGATTTTGTGTGGTGTGTGTATTTGTGTATGGGTATAATAATACCTGCCTTGTCCTTTGGCAAGACAACTGCCGCTCTCCACTCAGATGATGTAAATGGATACCCAGTAGGATGAATTTCCTTGAAAGCGAGGGTATAGCTCGCTCGGCTAAAGCTAGGGTAATAATAATGCAGTGCTCAGAATCATCACCATAAGCAGTAGCACTATATCAATCAATATTTACTTGTATTAGTATTACTATGAAGTTGGGTACTTTGTGTCAACAGGTTTGTTGGGGAAGTTTGATTATGTATTGCTGTACCTAAGAATAAATGAAGGCAATTGACTCAATCTTGCTGACAATTTCATACATCAAGAAGCGATTCCCATAAGAACTTCACACATGGGTACAGAGTACCTACATGTATATTCAAAAGAAGGTTGAATCATTCAGGTAAAGATAAGAGTAATTTGTGAGCTTTCCCTTTTTTTACATTTTTCAATTAAGAAAAATACCATAAAAGCAATGGCCCTAAAATTGATTGCTCCTTAAATTCCCCAATAATCAAAATACATGTATTACAAAAAAGAGCTGAAGAGTTTAGACCCAAAATTCTGGCCATAAGTTTGTGTTGTCCCATTCATCCATTTCTGAGTGCAGTTCCTTGCACAGTTTGTAACATCAGAAATCACACGCACATCAATCGATTGCACCTTTCTATTAATACTCACATAGATGGTGTTCAAAGCTAATGTGATACCCCAGCTGACGGTAAATCTGGTTGCAACTTGAGACTTTTCTGCGGATGTTAATTGATAAAAGAAAATGATAAAACTAACATATTTTGACCAGCTTGAAAAGGCAAAAGTAAGAGTCGTATCTACAGTGAGATAATATTAAAGGTTGTCATTAGCAGAGAATA
>BEXV01000289.1:13253-26104 GCA_003118195.1 Hemicentrotus pulcherrimus | reverse complement strand
TTTTTTTTAATCTATCATCCTTTTTTAATTAAAGTGGAGGAAATGGAGAGATCCACTAAGAAGCAGGGCTTGTTTAGTGTGGATCTCTCAGATAGTGAGTACAATAGATCTCTTTAAAGATAGAAAACGAAATTAAGACAAATATCGTAAGGAAAAAATATCTAAGTGTAAGAGGTGATATTGTGCCAATGGTATTCAAAAAGAAAGACAAAGTGAAATGAACAGAGTTGAGGTACTGGCGCACGCAATCGGCACTTCATATGCTTTTTAATTAGAGAAGGTATAAACGTAGAAGAAATGTCGCCTCGAGTACAACGGACAGAACACACTTTAAAAAAGATAAGTTTAGCTTACATATCGGCCAGTGTTCCGTTGATAATAGAACCGGCCAAATATCCAGCGTAGAAAACCGATTGGGATACTTGGGTTAGATCTTCTGTTCCGCACACAAGGTCGTACTAGTCAAGAGGAAGAGAAAAGGGAATATAGAGGACGGGAGTGAAATGGAGGGGAGGGAGGCAAAAGGGATGATAGAAAGAAAGAGAGAGAGAGGGAGAGGAAACTGAAAAAGGGAGGAGGGAGACAGACAGACATAGACAGAAATGGGGCACAACGCCAGGAGCGAATAATGAGAAAGAATTGTATCAAGATAATTAAACAGTTTTGTCTGATAATGAAACAGAAAGAAAAACGTTGAACGATTAGTGTTGTTAGTAGTACATTAGATTACGCACGCTATAAGTTGGCCAAGTATGAAATTTCACATGCCAATTATAGTCCTATCTGATTTATGTTAAGAAAAACAAACTTCATAGACTTTTGTTATAGAGAGGTAGAGAAAAAGTTTCGTTTTGGTATTAATTGGTAAATTAGAATTGATAATGATCAGTGGTAATATCATAAAAGGAAATGTGAATGCAAATATAATTCAAATAATTTAAATAGCAACAAATAGTAATATGGAAATTAATAATAGTATTCCTCTAGACGGATTTATATTTGATACGAGTATATAGTTCACAATGGATGATGAAATAAAACCCCAAATGAATTATTGTATTACAATGTATAATATTATCTGTAACATTTCGTATACTGCTGTCAAATTTATGACCTGCCACAGTTCGGAATTTGACAATGGTTCTGTTATCCAAGTCAAACAATTTCTTTGAAATTGAAATAAATTAGATGATATACGCACACACATAACCAAAAACTCACGCACTCGCACGCACACACGCACACGCGTACACGTGTACATGCATACACACACACACACGCACACACACCCACTCACACAAATACACACCCAAACATGTAGATGTATACAACTTTAAACAGGACAGGTAAGCGATTTTAGGTAAAACGATAAATGAACTTTATCAATCTTTTTGAATCTAAAGAATGTGACAAAGGTTATATTAACGGTGATTGTTTATGATTGAAAAGTTCTTGCTATTTATTTTTGTAAATTGATGAAAACAATCTCACAAGCATACAACCCCTTCTCTTACATTCAGTATGTCACATGTGCGCGTTTGGGTATACATATGTTAGGGTTCGAAATAGCTTACGTCCGTGATAATTGACGATTTTTATTGACTTTTGTCGTACACCCATCCGCCGTCGCATTCAATGACTTGCGATTTCGGCCAGCCTGGGTCGTTGAATGGGTCGATGTGCGGATCGAAAGCCTCCCCAGACACGTTGTATTTCACGCATTGCTCAAAGACGAGTTGATGGTCGCTCGTGTAGTTGGCAGGGATTCTTGCGTTCTTCATGGCGAGCATGCATGTTTCTTCGTCGAGATCGGCGGCGCTGCAGTCAAAATCGTCCCATTGCGGCTCCTGGCATCGAGTGAAAGGATTAATATGGAGGGAAAATGCAACAAACAAGTCAAAACAAACAGGCCGATAAACCAATGAATAAACAAATAAATCAATAAACTAGATCATCTGTAGGATTCAGGGATTATAAAAACAATACAAGCCAGTGTGAATAATGCATGTTCCTAGGTGTATATACTACATGTATTGTCACAGGTAAACCTAAAGTAATTTCGTATAATATTTCTGCTATTTTTATTCACATTCCTTCCCCTTTTCTCCTTCAAACCTAATTCATTTATATTCCATTATCTGTATGTGTTTATATGTTATAAAAAAAAACGTCCTGCTATTACATACATGTATAAAGAACCACTTGTTCAAACTGATATACGTAGTCGGAATAGCTATCCTGTCAAAAGGAGAAGAGAACGATAGTTAGTAGTTTCATCTTCAAACATATAAGTCAGGTTAAACGTTGAAATCAAATTTCATTTCGTCATCACAATCCTCTCCTACCTCTCCTCCATCTCTCTTTCTTATTTTCCAATTCACTCATGATCCACTTCTCTACCGGTCTCATAATATAAGCAGATAACCTTTGAACATGCTGTAATTGAAATCTAAACTTTGTCATCCCTCGTAAAACTATTTGCAAACAAGACATATGACGCTTAGTAAATAAAAGACAATTTAGCTCTGTACCGAATAATATTTTTAAAATTATTGATGACGGAATAGATTTTTACATACAAGGTTTTATTTAAAAAGGACATTGCAATAATTATATTTAGGGAGAATGTAGGATTGAATATTTTCTAAAACGAAAAAGAATTTTTGTTAAAATGTTCTTTTTTTAGTACGGAACAAATGGAAAGGAGCCTTGCAAGATACGTCACAGAATTGTCAATTTGTGTGAATGATTGCAACTTAAAAAAAATCATAACTCTCTTACTTTTAATCGGATTTTGCTCAAACTTCCACTCTGACCTGTTACTTTAATGTTTCTGCTTCTAACATTAAAAACAACTGAATATCGAGGTGGACTTCCACTTTTAAGAGTGGATAGACTTTCAATTGCTTTTAGTGCGTAGTCTGTCATTAAATTACACTTTCAATTGATGTGGTACACATCAGCACATGGTTAAGTTTTTCCTGCGCCCCTCGGTGTATTTCCTGAATCATTGAGATTAATAATGAACCATTTGTTCCATGAGGGATGAAAACTTTTGCCACCACAAAATGCGTTTGCGGTCACAAGGGAATTTTGTATGGAGCATTTCATAAGTATGTATTTAATGATTTTGTAGAGTTGAACACAAAACCTGTTTTGCATATATTGCGAGCTTCCAGATCGATTGTCTTCACGTCTCTATTGCATTCTGCAAACTGTTCGTCCTTCAGTGAAAACATGCCCCTTTATTTACAAAAAATCGGGAGTAATTTGTATCCAATAAGCCCCTCTTATCTACAAATGGTCTGGTCTAATTTACTCGACACTTTGTGAAAACCCTACGGCAAATTTTACGAAAGGTCGCGTGATCTTCAGTTTTCGTATCCCGAAAGGTTGTGTGCAGCGACCACCTAACAGGACGCGATGACTCGATGGTTCGAAAAAAGCCCATGCTACGTACGAGCGGGCGGCATTCGGTCTGACCAAGAAGTTACCAGCTTCTTGGTCTGACAAGGTCGGACCAGGGAGTTAGGTTTGCAATTGGATTTAATGTAGGGCTTGGTATGTGATTGGGTCCAGCATCGATCCAGATGTGGTCCTTTTCTGACAAGGAAGATCGGATATGGGACTTGGGGTTGTGATATGACTTATGCCTTAGTCATAGGATAAAGTGCTCGGTACATGATTTCTTCCAGAATTGTAGTTTAGAATTAACATCAAGACTCACCGCACACCAGTGGTCCACGGATGCGGCCATGAAAACGAAGATCATTGATTGCCATGTAGCGGTGAAAATTAGCATACAGACAATGGCTAACACCCTCTTCTGATAAGGCCCGAACTCGCCGATCTGCACCAAAATATCATCCAGTCTAATCATAATTGACGATAGGGATCAAGTCAGTAAGAAAAAACACACAAATTGATCTTTACCAAGGGAGACGTTTTATTTAAAACAGAATCCAGTAATTAAGTGCAAAGACAATGTTGTAGGTTGGCGATCCGTTGTAACCAAAGGGATACCAGCTAGAGTTGAAGGCTTACCATATCTGCAGTAATTAGCGAAATAGATGTGAACAAGTACATAAGGTTTCTTCACAGAGATTTGAGATTGCGTTACCTCTTCTGGCAAAGTGTCAAGTTCAAGAATGACACCAGGGGGGTGTTTCACAAAGATCTTAAGTTGAACTTATCTCTAAGTTGGACTTACAAATTATGGCAAGCCGTTAGCATCTATGAAACCATTTTGTAAAAGTTATTTTAAAAGGCATAAAATGTTGATTCAAATCTTCCATATTTTCTATTATCAAGGAGATTTCATGTTCTTGATGTGGAATTTATAAAAAGACTAAAATATTTTAGTTTTCACTTCTGAATATATTTTATTTTAAGGCTACAGATGGCTCTCCATAATATTTAAGTCCAACTTAGAGTTAAGTTCTACTTAGGATCTTTGTGAAACACCCCCCTGGACTTTGGTGCGCTACAATAACGTCCTTCTAGTTCTCATTTTCATTTTTATGATTCCTGATAACATTTATGATACTTGTGGATTGAGTGGCAGAGTTAACATTGGCTCATTTCGCTTTGCGACTTAATAACAAGATAATGCAACGAAGTGGCTTTACAGTGGTGTTTACCAAACGAACCGCCCCTTTATAGGTTCAACCAGCATTCTATGAACGAAATCACGATGAGCTTTAGTCACATAAAAGAAGAATTTCATCGGGGTTTTGGACAATCATATTTCACCCTTTGTATGTTGTCGCTATATTAATTTCTTTTTTCATTCCTTATCTTTTTATCTCTCGCTCATCTCCTCACTCCTTCACTAGTTCGGTAATATCCACTCTTTCCACTATTATTTCTTACACGACTAATCATTTAAAGATCAAATTCAATTCTTGTAAAAAAAATCACTCATTGTACAATTCAGTTGCCGTCCTTTATTAACCCACCATTACTTATACACCTTACAAATGGGTGTATAAACAAATTACAATGAAAGAGAATATAGAAACAAATATATTTTGTGTTATTACCATACATCCTGTTTAAGCCATATCCCATGACACAAAGTTTATATACATAATAAGTCACGTTGTAAATATGTTTGTCGTACATTGAACTTCTGATTTGCTTCTCACTTTAAGAGACAAAATTCAATATGATAAAGTCGTAACAATTGAATATGATTTTTTAATAGTTTATGATAAATACGTAATAAACGTTATAATGGCAAACAAATATTGTAAACAGAATACTGCTATTGATATAAAGGGGTTTGACACGTCAGCTAATAGATTATTGATACGCAAGAGAGAGAGAGAGAGAGAAAATAGAGAGATGAAACGTTTCCCCTTTGTCACCAAGGTGGCTGGTCTTTCTTATACTGTGGCAATTATGCCATCATTATTTGGATTTCATGAGAGTAAACTTTCATTCACAATATTTTTTTTTTCTTCGGGGAGAAGGAGATGAATTCCATGTTCCGAAGTGTATTTCTACATAGTTACTCGCTGTGTTTAGCATCGTTTTTTTCTTCGGCAAATGGAAATTATCAAATTAAAAATATTCTACCGTGGGGAAAGAAACTGATTTTCATCGAGAGTTAAACAACTTGAGTTAAACATGATTGTGCGGGAATGGGATCTGCTAAATTAAAGCAAAGATGGTGTACCCTCACTAGCGACGATGTCAATGCACACATGAGATCGCAAAGACTTTCCCCCAAAATCCACCTAATACAATTTTTAATGTGCTGTTTTAATGGCCTTCTCCGTCATTCACAGCATGTGCGAACATTGCCGCGAATATAAAAGTAAAATATCAAGTAACCCCAACATGATATATTCAAGTTTCAAATTTATTTATTTCACTCTATCAAAGATAACATAATTGAATATAATGAATGTGGTAATTACTGTAACTGAACATACAGTTTAAAAAACGTAATGTACATAATAATAGTTATAACAGAGGATACAATCATATAAATCAATCACTATATGTTGGATATACAATATATTATTGACAAAGCCCTTATATTTATTTCTCGAATGTGTTTGTAATCGTGTTAATAACAGTACTTCGTCAATACGATATATCTTTTTGTACACCTCTTTTTTAGCGAAGGTACTTTTCTAAGGTTATTCCGGTAAATCAGCTTGTACGCAACTATCCCGTTTGATGTGGTCATTTTCATCTTGAATATTGAATGAAGGGTTCGGGTAATCCATGGTGGTAACCCCTCCATTCTCCTCTTTAATCTCCTTCTCAACACGCCCGTCCTGGTTAAGAATGTTTTCGCCATTTTCGCCCGAGCTGGTGTTCTTCTCGTCAGATTTCCTGAATGAAAAAAAACAAATCTCAGCATTACAAATATGGTCATGGGCGATCCGACATTTACTACTGCAATAGTAGTTGCTTCTAGCTTTCAAAGGTGTATAGTGTTAGGGGTGCAATTTAGCTTTCGGGTTATAGACGTTCCTCAACAAATTTTATATTCAATACCCTACCCTCTCCAACTGTTTTGCATATTCATTTATTCCACACCCCATCGATGGCTGGAACATGTCACCCGATCTCAAAAGTAAGACGCAAACTTTAAGCATACAAATTCCTATAAAGAAAAGCAGCTGCGGCTGCAGGAGTTGGGGTTAGGATAAGAGGCTGTGGTTGGAGTGGGAAGGAGTGGGAGGAAGAGGGAGTGAGAATTTAGATGGATGGTAGGAGAAGAAGGGAGGAAAGCACGCAGGCAGGATATAGAGAGAAAGAGAGAGAGAGAGCAAAAAAAGGGGGTTAGGGTAAGAGGGAACATCATTTTACAATACCTTCCAAAATTTTCGCTTTCTTCAATTGTCTCGGGGAGCTTGTGGCCCAACGTTTCGGGGAGTAAGAGAGTCAGGAGGCCAGCGAGCACTGAGACGGACCCATAGATGACGAGGGGCAGTGGAGTCCAAATCTTGGCCAGTGTGAGTATGAGGGGCGCCATAATGCCGGCGATACGTGAAAACATTGAACAGGTCCCCATGGCCACGCTCCTGTGTTCCCCGAAGAAATAATTGTAACATCAACCGAGTCAACTCATAACGTCATCATTTGAAGGTAGCCCAATATTCATGACGTATTCAAATTATTACATTATATGAAGTGAATTGAATGTTTCAGGCAGCCCTTTCAAATAAATATTTCTCTGAGTGGTAATTATAGTCGGATGAAAGATGAACTGGACTGGTTTGTTTATTTATTAACTTATTTACTTATTGATTGTCAGATTTGTTGGTTGATTGAATGATTTATTAATTCCTTCATTCATTTATTTATTCTTTTGTTTATACATCTATGCTTATTCACTTATTTATCTTTATACCTTAATGTGTTAACAACCTGCATTGATGATCTTGATTTACAGTATCGTGTACATAAACACAAGCTTTACCTGATGTTGGTTGGGTACAGCTCCGCGGTGTACAGATACAGGATGGCAAAAGATGCCGAAATTCCAAATTTACCAATCATAGCAACTGATGTGAGCGCTGCTCCGGGTGCTAAGAATATTAAAGAAAGAGAGAACCAAAAGACAGAGATAAACAAAAAAAGAAGACGATGAAAGTGATCGCTTAAGACTTTTGTTCAAGTTCTGATAAATGGGTGAATGGAAAAAAAAGTTAAATAATGTTCAGCCTTCTTTCATGCACTTGTTATGTACAAGTATTCCATTATATCGGGGGAGGGCATGTAAGTTTCTATTCTTTTTTTCAAGCCATAGCATGCTTGTGTCACTGTAACAAACCGTCCCTGTATTATGAAATACGAAGCCGCCACTGTTCTCACAGAGCAGGGGAAGGAGAAGGAGAGAGGGAGTGGTGTCACTACCTTTAAGGGATTTGGTATCTTTGCCTCAGATCCTTAATAAAATTCTGGATTGAGCTCATGCTGCAAACATATTTTAAAAATTTAGGTCAGTCAAGAATCCCATGACTTTTACAAGCCGATCGCCTTATCTGATTATCAAGGTATTTATGATTTGAAATCTAAATGCCAATAACCGTTTTCCGCAAACGTTTTTTTTTTTAAACACTACAGTATATCAGAAAAAATGAGTATGGTAAAACCGGTCACTCAAAGATTGTTACTTTTTTGAGGCACTTCATGATCATTTTGAAGCGCAATTTGAATAGGGTTTCAATATAACACCATATTACAGACACTCATAACACGTAGGGCCATGCATCCCAGATTTGTAAAGCTGAAAACATTGTTAATAAACGATGCCTTTAAGCAACAGTCTCTTCCATGAAATTTCATTATCGTACGTATGGCGGATGTAGAGAGGCAAGCCACGCCGGCAACTAACAGGCATACGCTGAGACCAATCCTTCGTCCAATAAACTTCATCTCGATGGCGACCACGGAGAGAAGGTAAGCGGGTATCTCGACGGCTCCTGAAACTGCGAAGGCCACGTAGTCGTTGACACCGAGGTTGGAGGTGTTTAGTGATAGACCGTGGTACACCATGGCATTCACCATCCTGATAACACGAAGAAGAAAAATTATGACTGAAGCCACATACACTATGAACATGATGGACAAAGAAAGAGGACAAAATATACAGTTCCTCGGGTAGACAAAGGAACATCCCTTCACTGCTATTATGTGAAAATGTGTAGAACAGGTGTCACATGCATTTTTACCTGTTCTACACATTTTTACATGATAGCAGTGAAAGGATGTTCCTTTGTCTGCCACATCAATTGTGGAGGGTAAAATGAGGAACTGTATATTTTGTCCTCTTTCTCTGTCCTTCATAGTAGCCAATGTCCATATGTTACCGACTGTTGCATCATAATTTACTCTAACAAGCGTTAAAATATTTACTACTGCTGTAACAGCCATATAGTCCTTTGTAAACACATTGTAGGCTTATATTGCTGATATAATGATGATAATGATAATAATAACAATTAATACTTGCACATGTACTACTAATATACAACAACATTTCCTTTTATTCAGTGTCAGTCTTTAGGTAAAATCAGTATAAGAAATTCAAATTAAATGGGACGAACCAGGTAAAGATAAGATTGATGGTTCGTAGCCTCATTCTGGGCTGGCGGAATAGATCAATTCCTGTAGCTCGTCTCTCCTTTGGTGCGGCCTCCTATACGAATAATAATGACAACGATAATGATAATAATAATGATGACAATGATAACCCGGTTCGATTTGGACACAATAAGGCGACTACTGCTTTGTTGGGCAAGCACAAAACAAACGAATATACGTCTTGATGTGACCCAGTGAAACCAATTTGGCCAAACTCTGTGCAAAGATGGCTCTGGAGCCCTTATGAAAAGAAAATACATTATTTTTGCGTCGTCTGTATTTTTCACTTCGCTTTAAGTTGTATCCACACACAAACACAATCAACACACTTAAGCTATGGTCACAACCCCAAAAAGTAGCCTGCACAGCGGCCGGGCGGAGAGTTTTTAGCCGATTTCGTCCGGGCACCGAGCGGTAGCCGCCCGGACACCGCTTGTTTTGAGGGCATCGCTAGGTCGCCGCTGAAAATTTAGCGCGAAGTTAAAATTCTGCTTACTTTTCACCCCCGCCAAAATATACGCTCGGTGCCCGGGCGGTCGCCGCTCTGAGTTGTGACCATAGATATACACACGCGAACACACACACAAACCCACAAAACGAACGTCTACAGCACGGGGAACCACAGGAGTCATTGCATATTCTCCTCCATGTCCCGTTCCTCCCTCTGCTGCTCCAGCCCTCCCTTTATCATCTTGCATGAGAGGACCCGTTTCCCTGTCAATTGATTTCTGCATATGCCACTTTTCGCTTTCTGTATTTAAGGACTTACTTGTTCCCTCGCTGTTCTCTACCGTCCGCAGACTTTTTTTGCCATGGTGGCACACGGTAGGCCTACACGGCAGAGTGTGAGAATTACTTTAGAGATCACTCGATCATCATCAAAAAATCGGTCGACAGCCTTTGACCTAGCGGCTTCGAATTTTGACCTAAATCGGTCGACGGCGAACGCTCGATTAGGACGGTGCCCCACCGATCTCCGGCTGGCGACCGGGCAATTTCTTTCAAATCAGCCGGTGGCCGATGGAAGACCGCTCGGGAATCGATGGGTCATCAGTCGGCCACTGCCGGGACGCCGGCCGGGGAAGCTCCCCAATTTCCCAATGTTTTGACCAAAAATCGACCGGCGACCGACGGGAAATCGACAGTGCACTGCCCAGGCATCGCTAGCTCTACAGCCTGCTCGACTTCCGTTTTTAAGTTCTTACTTGTTCCTTCTTAAAATCACTGCTGAAGAATGGGCCTGACGGGGGCTTGTTGTTCGAGTTGGCAATCTTCACTAGAGTCTTCTCCGCCTCGTCATACTTTCCCACCGATATTTGCCAACGTACCGATTCTGGAAGAAAGCTGACAGGAGATTTTAAAAAAGACTTGCGTTGTCACAACATTGTAAAATTTGGAAATATGAACTTTGGGTGTTTTGGTAAGTGAAAGGTGTAAATTCATGTGATGTTATTTAATATAACCGTGAATCGTCGGTGTCAAATCAAAGGTGATATTTTTTTTTCTTCAAACTAATTTTAAATCTAATGCAATCATTTAACGTATGTTTGACTGTCATGAATTTGAATGCCTTTTAGTTTATGCATGACATGTGCGCAGCCAATTTCTTGAAAATGTGACGTACCAGTTAAATGTTTACATGTACTGTCAATAAAACCTTTACTCTTCAACGAGCACAAATCATAGCTGAGAAGAAATATATAACAGGGGAACAATCGCAACTAATTCATTATAAAAAAAAAATAAAGCAGTCGGCAAATCTATTTCGTTCATGAGAAACCTTTACTCCAGATGAGCACCAACTTGTTAAAGGCAATATGTGTGTTTTAATTGTAGTCTAAAGAATAATAGCAGGTGAGTGAAATGCTTCATCACCAAACTCACCTGGGAAGTGAGCCACCACAAATTTGAACACATTAACTTGATAAACGACTTCTAATACGCACTACGTCATGTTTTTATTAAAATGGCGATGCCCATGTCGTTTATGAAAAGGTACATTATTCTTGCTTTATGCATCTTGTAGATTAATGGGCAAGAATATAACAAATCTCTCAGAATATGTCAAGTTATTTTCGGGGGTGAGGTTTCCTTTGAATCTTTTGCTCCAAACCAATTAAACGCTGATGATTGCCATGAAATGCTAACGCCTGCAAAAAAGCCCAGATAGATACCACACTACATATTTAGATATATATATATATAAAAGTAATGATTCTATTAATCCTCTTACAACATCAAGCCGATGTAGATAAGTGCCGGGGATACGCAAATAAGTTCTAAAGTCCTCCAGTATGGAACGAAGTAGGCGATTCCCGCGAGGCAAACGTAGCCGAGAGCAAAAGGGATAACGAAGATAATACCGGTGACGTTACGTTTCGATGGCCCGACGAACTCGGTTCCTAGAGAAGAGAGGCAGAAAATAATATTATAGTATACTATTATTGCATATAACACCTCTTTATATTCGTCAGCATTTTTTTCTTTCTGTACATTTCTTGTGGTACAGGCTTCTCAAGAAAGGCAATTAGATTTTAATTCGAAGTTGGCACATTGGTAGACCCTTATGTGGACTGGACACACGTAGGTCATTTGCATAATGTGACGTCTTCTATTGAATTTATATCTCTATACCAAAATAGCATACTACTTAGTATCTTGAATCAGGACACTTAATGCGCAACATATCGACATATCACAAAATAATGAAAATGCTCAAATCGTCTAAAATTGTAAAGTTTGCGTATTTGCCAGGCCATTCTGAAACTTTTCAAATATTTCCCGATTATGCTCCAGTCACACCTTTGCAAATTTGGCTTGCGTATTGCTGCGTATTTATGGCAAGCCGTTTATTCCTATTTCTTGATATTAAGAATTACCATTGCTTTACAACAGAATTGTTTTCGAGTGGACCTAGCCTTAAATCTCTTACCTACGATAAAGGCGATGATATAAAGAGAGATAGCAGCGTACCCCTGGAAGAACCGCATGACAGTGAAGACCCACCAGTTGGGTGAGAATGCTAAAGCTGTCCCCGAGATTAGCCGGACAAACATCAATATCATAAGCATCCACCATCGTCCAACTCTTCAAACATATAAGTATTAAGCAAAAGATGCAATCCACAAGCAATGATACAATTTGTTTTTAAATGACAACGGCCGTGAGAAAATGACGGCATATGATGACGAAGGCGACGCGACGGTGGTTATAATAACGACAACGAAGATAATGAAGAAGAAGATGAATATTGTGATAATGATGAAATGATGATGTAATGATGATGAAGATGCTGACGACGATGACACACATATTTATACATCTTCATGTGGGCGATTTGTTCAACGAAATCTAAGATGGAAACGATACAACCTAAATTAAAATATACAACGTTGTACATTTTAGACAATGATATATGTTTTACAGATAATTATCAAGTCAAAATTGATACTTACAACATTAAGCATTTCGTATAGCATATATCTAATGGAACGATATAACTGCAACATTAAAACCCCTCAAATATAATAGGATCATGACCGTTGATTTACAGCACTACAAGACCACGAAAGCCCCTAACCCAAACCACAACAAGCTAAACAAGGACATGCATGACGGATCCCCTTTAAAGGAGCTACACAAAGAAAATTTACTAAAAACTGATAATTAGAACAAATTACAAATGGATGGAAAGATTTTCTCTTTAAAAACACGAATAATTTGCTGAGAAATCATATAGATAT